>JZKD02S0474149.1:128745-152684 GCA_000966675.3 Picea glauca
AGAGAGAGAGAGAGAAGGTCATATGATTACGGGACCTAGGATTTTAGACAAATTATGGTAATTCAAGTAGGTATCAACAAATTAATAAAATAATGCAAGATAACTAGGGTTAATTTACCAATTTCCTTTGGTGAGCTAATTAATCTAAACGTTGAAGATGAAAAGAGGTGAAAAACTAACAAATTTACCCCGAAGAACACTATTAAAGGTGATGATATTCTTGGGATGGACATGATGGTTTTCACAAGTCACAAGAGAGGATTTTATCCACTTGAACAAACTTTCACATGCTACTACACCTTCCTACAAAATAAAATTGATCTTGAACTTCGATGCAATGCAATAAAAACAATTAAATCTACCATATAAATGATCAATCAATGAAGTGGTGTGTGGTGACCCAAAGTACCCTAAAAAGGGCGGTACCTCTCTTGCTCTAGTTTCATTGGAACCTCCCTTGAGGCAGTAAGGTTGAATCATCCAGGGTGTTGAAGGGGATTAATTCAATGGAGATGCCATAGGAAAAAGAAACAAGCCTTCAGAGGATAAACCAAACCAAAAGAAAGAGATATAGAGGTGATGGAGATGGAAAGAATAAGTATCCCAAGAGAATGGAAAAGGCGTTAGAGAGATAGAGTCAAGATTTTTCACTAATCTGTAAGTGTACTTGCAAAATAATGGGTGGAGAAAAGAAGATTTCAGGAGAATTGAAGAGACTTTACAAAGAGGGGAGAAACAATGTAAATAGGAAATAAAACAAACTCAAGGTATCACTAAATGTTAGATTAGCCATTAGGAAAAGAATCTCATATGGAAGAGTCATACCACTAGTTTATCATTTTATATCACAATTATTTTCTTCCAAATCAACACTCTATTCCATGAATCTATGAGTTATAATTTCCATACAACCCCAAAATTCACAGTTCATTTGGCAATAAGAAATCATGAACGATTAAGGAAGGTTTGACCTTGTGTATGGACCCCTAATTAGGAAACCCAAAATTAATTTGGGTAATTGAGGACCTTAAATGAGGCATCTTCACCATCTATGGGCTAGATAAGGGGCTCAGATCCCTAGATAGAACCCAAATAGAGGGAGAGTGCCCCAAAGGGTCCAACTGATCCAAATTGGCAACCAGGGGGAAAATACAAGAGGACAAAAAAAGAGGGAGAACCTTATCTAAGCGCTAGACATACCTAAGAGATTGTACATATAAACTAAGGCAAGGCTACTCAAACGGAAGTGGTCCAACACAAAAGAGCCTCTGTAATGAAGGATGGGAAGTAAATTAGTCATCATAGGATGTGTTATGCGCATAAACATCATAAAATTAGACCTTACCATGACACCTCTAGTGGGTATGCATATATATATGCACTAAAGTGAAAAATACATACGCTACATGTTTCCCCTTTAGGCACTACTATCCATAAAATGGGAATAATAGTGAATTGCAAGGAAGGAGAAGAGAAAAACAAAGTGATAAAATACCATGAGATAATAAAGGTGAAAACATTAACAAAGCAATGATGCATGCAAAAAGGTTATCATTAACACATGTAGCATGAGCTAATAACCCATACTCACAGGGGAATTTTAATACACTTTGAATAGGTTTAAAATCTAATACTCTTATACAAACACACATACCTTGATTAATTTACAAAAATACTTGTCATGAGGAAAATTGTAAAAAACTATAATTTGAGTAACCACATTAATAATATAACATAATCTATTCTAATAGAAAACATAAAGAGAACGATTAATATAAATAAAATAAACTCAAAATCAAAATAAATGAAATTAGCTTAATGTAAAGGTCACTTCATTCACTAAGATCACTATCTTAGATGTTGGGCTATGGTAATTGGGATTAGTTGTACTATCAATCAACATCCAAAATTCCCAACATTTTAAGGGTAATAGTGCTAGATTTGAACATTTTAAGGGTAATAGTGCTAGATTTGGGAAAAAGGAATTTTAATAACTTCAAGACACCTTTTATTATGGTGTCAAAATGGAAAAAAATTGTAAAGTTCTAATAGGTCTCACTCTAGGCATGGCCATTCTAAATCTCATGCTTGTAGCAATGATTGAAGACACGTCCATTTCCATGGGTGGCATGAGTGTAAAATACTTCATCGTGAAATTGGTTCATGCTTATAGCAATGATTGAAGACACGTCCATTTCCATGGGTGGCATGAGTGTAAAATACTTCATCGTGAAATTGGTTTAGAGGATAGAAGAGATAGAAGAAAACCAAAAATCAAGGGAGGAGGGCCCAATTAATCATGTAGAATATTAGAGAAATATTAGACAACAAAACGATGCTTGAAAAACCACTCATTACATAAATTTGTCCATACATTAGGCATAATTCTAAAGACATGAAATATTCATGAGTAGATGCACAAATAGATGGGGCATTGGGAATTTTGCACCAAAATTTGTGTGCAACACTTACTCTTGTTTGTAGCAACCTGCATATAATTGAAACCCTATAGAATTTGAAGTACTTTGTATTCTAGGATGATTAAGAATTGCCTAGTGTGAGACCATTTGTTTGTCAAGAATATATTGACATTGTTACTAGGAAAAGGTTTCATGTTTTGGCATGAAAGTGAAAGAGAATGATTTGGATCCAAATGTAGACTTGCGCCATCTATAGTTCAATGAGTCTAAAGGGAACACATAGTATAGGAGAAGCGGAGAACACACAACGCAATGTATTATAATGAGCCTTAAATAAAGATGAATAAATTGGTGAACATTGGCACTTATGGTGCACCTAATATTGCCACTCTAAAGGGTTATTGGGATGAGGATTCTATCATAGAACTTGTATAATTACTAAAGGAATACCAAAAAAATTCCATAGATTTTTATAGAAATAAAAGGCATTATACAGGACTTAGGTAAACAAAATATAGACTTGAAACTTGGTGAAAATATTATAAAAAAGAAATGGTGTTTCATGAACCCTCACTAAAAATAAAAGGTCAAGCAAGAGATTGAAAAGATGTTTTCAATTAGGTTGATATTTATTGTTGAGGAATCTAAGTGGATAAGTCCAATTTTAATTCAAAATAACGATACCATAGATGTTTAGGTTTGTATTCATTTATGGTAATTGAATTATGCTTGCAATCATGATCCTTTTATGGCATTTGTAAACAATCAAATTCTTGAGAATGCCATAGGGAATTAATCATACTCTTTAACTGTTGCATACTTGGGATACTATCAACTATACATCATAGAAGTGGATAAGACCAAGATCCTTCACATTTAATGTTATTCCATTTGGCCTAAATAATTCATTAGTAGTATTTTCATACTTAGTGGTTTCTTCATTTCATGATTGTATCCACAAAATTTTCCTTGAAGTCTATTTACATGATTGTATTGTGCTTAGTTTTCTTAAGGACCATGTATCCTTATTGCACTTTATGTTTGAGCACTGCAGGAAATTGTAGTTTTCACTCAACATTAAAAGTTGCATTTTTTTGTGCACCTTTTAATATATTTTTTAGTTACATTGTATGCAAAAATGGATTATTGAAATACCCTACTAATATTTCAAGGATTCACTATCTTCCACCTATAGCGAATGTACATATTAAATGCTCAAAATTGGGCCATATATGGTACCAAGCTATGAATCCATCAGTTAAAGAGTATGATTAATTCCCTATGGCATTCTCAAGAATTTGATTGTTTATACATCATAGAAGTGGATAAGACCAAGATCCTTGACATTTAATGTTATTCCATTTGGCCTAAAAAATGCACTAGTAGTATTTTCATACTTAGTGGTTTATTCATTTCATGATTGTATCCACAAATTTTTCCTCAAAGTTTATTTGATGATTGTATTGTGCTTATTTTTCTTAAGGACCATGTATCCCTATTGCACTTTATGTTTGAGCACTGCAGGAAATTATAGTTTTCACTCAACATTAAAAAGTGCATTTTTTGTGCACCTTTTAATGTATATATTAGTCACATTGTATGCAAAAATGGATTATTGAAATACCCTACTAATATTTCAAGGATGCACTATCTTCCACCTCTAAAGAATGTACATATTAAATGCTCAAACAAAATTGGGCCATATATGGTACTAAGTTATAAATCCATCACTAAGCTAATGGAATGACTATCACACAAGTTGGATCGGTTCATGTGGGATGCACAATGTGACTAGACCTTTAATATATTGAAATACAAATTATCATATGTGTCAATTTTAATCTTTATAGGTTGGGATAGGTAATTTCATGTATATGTGGATGCATTAGGAGTCAATATTGTAAGTGTTTTGGTGTGACCAAGATAAGGCATAATTGATCACCCCCGCAAAATATTAAGAGTTTAATGAAATTATATGACTACTAAGTATGAGAGATTAACTATGGTATATACACTCCAAAATTTTAGGTAGTATTTATTAGAATGCCATTTCAAGTTTGTCATGGATCATTCTACACTAAAATCCAATAAGTTGTTATTGGAAGGAAGTATCTCTAAATGGTGCTTATTACTTGAGGAATTTAATTTTGAAATGGTTGTTAAACTACGGAAGAAAAATGTTAGTTCTAATTATCTATCATGCATGTAATTAGGATAAGAACTTGGTGCCAATGATAAACAACTAAATGCATGCTTACTTAGGGTTGAAGTTATTACGTACTATTTCTCAGATCATTACTTTCTTGATTATATGAAAACTGCCTAAAGAGTATGATAGGAAACAATGAAGGAAATTGATGTATATGAAACTATTATTAGTTGATTTGTAGACATCCATAAAAATAATTTAGGCATCCATGGGATTTCACAACAATGTGTTCTAGACCATGAGTATGATATGATACTTTGGAAGGCTCATGATGAGTTATGGGAGGATATTATAAAGGAAAATCCACTACAAGAAAATTGTTGTGTTGAATATTATGATGGCCTACATTTTTCATGGATGTTGTGAACTATGCCAAGTGACGTCATGTGTGGCAATGCATGGGAAAGGCCCTGGGTAGGATGAGATGTTGTGACTGTCTGTTCTAACTTGGAATTTACTAAATAACTAAGAGGTTCATTTCATTGGCCCTATTAACCCAATTGTATGGCATTTTTGTGTGCATCAAAAGACTATTTGTTAAGGTGGGTCAAGGTCATGCCAATATTAGATTGGACTAAAGAGGCTATTAGAAGGTTCATTTCTTATCAACTATTATGAATAAAAACTAATTCTTACAATGGTTAAATCATAGAATATTAATTAAATATCATTACATCAAGAGACTATTTGTTTGTTAAGGTAGGTGAAGGCCATGTCAAACTTAGATTGGACTATAAATATGACTACAAGGTTCATTTTTTATCAACTATTATGAATATCAACTAATTTTTATTTTGATCCTACATTTTATGTATTCAATTAAAATGCAACAAATTATTACAATGATTAAATAATAAAATATTAATTAATTATTAATTTTAGTTATCCCAAAGGGGTTTGATCTTATTTTGAGGAATGAGGAGTTTCTCAGGTCATTGATGAAGGTTCAAATAATTGTGAGGAAAAGTGAAACCCCATAAGGTTTCTATGGGGCCATGTGTAGGTGGTGGTGGAATCTACGAAGGCCCACACTATACTCCTTTCTCACACATAAGTGGATCAAATCCTACCCCTTTTTTAATCCTTAATACCCAACAATAAACATTATGATAACATCTTAAACATTCTGGTCACCTAAAAATTATCAAGAGATGAAGCTCGAGCTCTCTCCCTCTAACCATGGATAGGGTTTACCCTAGCCACCATGGAACATGCTATGAAAGGTGATTATGCTCCAATTCATCATGAGGGATGCTCAATTCCTACTTGTAGACACCTTGTAGAGTCTCAAAAATCCTCATTTTCAAAAGAAAGTGTGTCCTTGAGCCACTTATGAGCTAGAAGCTAGGATAGCATTGAATCCCTTTCCATCTTCTTGTGTTTTTTAGTGGCATTGTAATATTCATTCATCCTTATCTAGATAAGATGGTTTTAAGTAGTGATTTAGGTGTTTTTTCTCAGCTAAATGAAATCTCAACTTTTAGCAGAATGTTCACAAACATCATGAGAGACGATACCTCTACACATCAAACAAAATTTTTCAAAAACACAAAAATCATTCCCAAGTTGAATATTCAATTTTTGGGGCCAAATAAAAAAACCATTACTATTTTCTCACTAGATTTTGATGAATAATATCATGGGGACATGGAAAAACCTCAAAACTATGGAAACTTGGATCTAAGATTAGTGGAATCCCCACCTCAAAGGAGTAACACATTTTAACTAATGTTTAGGTGAGGGATTATTTAGGATTCATTTTCAATTTAAACAAGATAAAGTCTTAATCTTCATAGCACCTCATGGTTTTTGTGAATCAATGGGATGTACCTCATGGTCCCTAGAATTTGATTTAAAGGAGGATATTCTATCATTCATCATGGTCTAGTTAATCCTTCATTATCTCCCTTGAAATATCTAGGACATTGAGCCATCAAGGAAATTGGAAAAAATCTAGTAAGAATCTTAGATGAAGCTCAACCAAGTTCTTTGTAGAAGTAAACCTTGACATATGCCTCCTAAAGAAAATAGATCTTCAAATCAACTATATTCATGTACAATTGTTGGAATATGATTAGATTTATTTCAAGTGTAATGGTTTCCTCAAGTATGTTAACTTCAACAAGAATTACTCAAATAAGAATCCCCTCCCTTCTGAGGAGAAAGAGGAAGATTTATAAAAATTGTCCACATACTTGAATAGAAGGAGAAGGAATCCCTTAACCACTTGCCAACCCATAAATGATGAAAAAGTAAGACCGAGAAAAAATAATTCCGCATCCTTGGAATCATTATGAGAAGAGGATGTTCTTGCTTCGAGAAAATAAATCCACCCTCCACTTCCCACTGGGGAGGAAAAGAAAACATGTATCATGTAGGAAAGGAATTGTCAAAAAGTTCAAATGGAAAATATGCATCCCAACAATCACAACCTTCCAAGGATAATCAAGAAAAATTAGTACAAGGTCATGCACCTAAATACAACCTAAGGAGTGACCTAACATTTCAACAATGATCCCTACATTATTCTTCTCAAAGGTCTTTCAAATAAGAACATAATTATAAAAGAAAATGATAGAGTTTAAGAGGATACTAGGGAAAATGAGTTAGCAAAAAAAAGGACGACCAAATCCATTATATAAAATGTCTCAATTGGATTTCATAGACTATGTGGAAGGAATCCCTCTTGATCTAGAAGCTCAAAATTAGAATATGTCCCATCTCTCCCCTCACCCAAACCCTCTCACAAGAAGTGTGAAATCAAGAAAGGACCATAAGGACTGATAAGAAAAAATAAACAAGGATAAGGGGTCTAAGTCCACACTAAGAACATCCATCTTCGAATGAGAAAGATGAAAACACAACCCCTTAAAGACCGCTTCTATGTTAGAAAGTATGTAGTTTGTGTTTTGTCATGTAACATGTTTGTAAGAGAATACTCATGTGGCCCCGGTAGAGAAAGGAAGGTTGACAGCGAGAAGATAAGACCAATTTGAGAACTCTTATGTTGAAGTGTCTTTAATCATCTTGAGAACATAAGTTTTTGTTATGAGTGTTCTTTTGTCATACATGTAAATTCACGACATTTTAGTACAGTGCAAATTTAAACGTTTCTATAAAAAAACAATTATTAATTTTAAGTAATAAAATTAGCAATTCATTAATATTTGATATTAATTACAAATTACTATGAAGAATTATACACATTAAAATGGTATAGTTGTCAAAACAAACAAAAAGTGCTTAAGTTGTTAATAAAATGGTCCTTTGTTATCCAATAAANAGGAGGAACACATTTTAACTAATGTTTAGGTGAGGGATTATTTAGGATTCATTTTCAATTTAAACAAGATAAAGTCTTAATCTTCATAGCACCTCATGGTTTTTGTGAATCAATGTGATGTACCTCATGGTCCCTAGAATTTGATTTAAATGAGGATATTCTATCATTCATCATGGTCTAGTTAATCCTTCATTATCTCCCTCAAAATATCTAGGACATTGAGCCATCAAGGAAATTGGAAAAAATCTAGTAAGAATCTTAGATAAAGCTCAACCAAGTTATTTGTAGAAGTAAACCTTGACATATGCCTCCTAAAGAAAATAGATCTTCAAATCAACTATATTCATGTACAATTGTTGGAATATGATTAGATTTATTTCAAGTGTAATCGTTTCCTCAAGTATGTTAACTTCAACAAGAATTACTCAAATAAGAATCCCCTCCCTTCTGAGGAGAAAAAGGAATATTTATAAAAATTGTCCACATACTTGAATAGAAGGAGAAGGAATCCCTTAACCACTTGCCAACCCATAAATGATGAAAAAGTAAGACCGAGAAAAAATAATTTCTCATCCTTGGAATCATTATGAGAAGAGGATGTTCTTGCTTCGAGAAAATAAATCCACCCTCCACTTCCCACTGGGGAGGAAAAGAGAACATGTATCATGTAGGAAAGGAAATGTCAAAAAGTTCAAATGGAAAATATGCATCCCAACAATCACAACCTTCCAAGGATAATCAAGAAAAATTAGTACAAGGTCATGCACCTAAATACAACCTATGCACCTAAATACAACCTAAGGAGTGACCTAACATTTCAACAATGATCCCTACATTATTCTTCTCAAAGGTTGTTCAAAGAAGAACATAATTCTAAAAGAAAATGATAGAGTTTAAGAGGATACTAGGGAAAATGAGTTAGCAAAAAAAAAAGACGACCAAATCCATTAGATAAAATGTCTCAATTGGATTGCATAGACTATGTGGAAGGAATCCCTCTTGATCTAGAAGCTCAAAATTAGAAGATGTCTCATCTCTCCCCTCACCTAAACCCTCTCACAAGAAGTGTGAAATCAAGAAAGGACCATAGGGACTGATAAGAAAAAATAAACAAGGATAAGGGGTCTAAGTCCACACTAAGAACATCCATCTTCGAATGAGAAAGATGAAAACACAACCCCTTAAAGACCGCTTCTATGTTAGAAAGTATGTAGTTTGTGTTTTGTCATGTAACATGTTTGTAAGAGAATACTCATGTGGCCCCGGTAGAGAAAGGAAGGTTGACAGCGAGAAGATAAGACCAATTTGAGAACTCTTATGTTGAAGTGTCTTTAATCATCTTGAGAACATAAGTTTTTGTTATGAGTGTTCTTTTGTCATACATGTAAATTCACGACATTTTAGTACAGTGCAAATTTAAACGTTTCTATAAAAAAACAATTATTAATTTTAAGTAATAAAATTAGCAATTCATTAATATTTGATATTAATTACAAATTACTATGAAGAATTATACACATTAAAATGGTATAGTTGTCAAAACAAACAAAAAGTGCTTAAGTTGTTAATAAAATGGTCCTTTGTTATCCAATAAATACATACACATAGATGCTCTAATGTATCTTCTACACTAGTTGTAATGTTCTAGCTATTTTTTCATGATTTTTGCTTGGGTTTTCTCCTCTGTTTTTTTGGTAATCAATTTAATGAACAAATTGAATACAAGCTTATTATCCACATTTACTATGAGAAATTAACTTTCGTTGCAATTTTGTAATAACATATTGAAATGGATGCTTCAAATATTTATTTTATTAAATACCCATAACAACAAAATACATCCAAACCTTCAACACACATAGAACAATAATGGAGTTTTCAAAACTTGATATTTTGTTGTGTTGCCTTAACATATTTGATACATAGTTTTTGTAGATGAAATATAGAGAAGTGATCTCCACATAATAACAATAGGCATTTAGATGGAGTGTCTCATCCCAAAAGATGTGTGCATCGACTTCAAGAGAATATGAATGTGTTGTAGATTACAACAATCTTGTTTCTACCCCCCATATAGCAAATAAATGTGTCCCGCACAAAAAAAAACTCACTCACAAAGCAATGACTTATCCACAAGAGCTCAGCTCAATAATGAACTCGTTCCCACCACTGTATGCATTTATCTACATACATGAATATCCTAGCACAGCAAGGAAACTCGGTCAAATGAGAGAACACATACCAAAAGTGAAATAACTCAGCCTAGATCTGAGTTTGATTGTCCAATGAAGTGAAAATATGCCCAACAAATTATGGGACCTCAACCCATACCCAAATTGACCCTTCTAACACTAGATTCGACCATTTTCTCACAAAAAATGATCACCACAACCCTGCTCGACCTTCTCAACACCAAATCGCCCCATACACTAGCATAAATTGACCTCTAAGGGAAAAACTTAGCCACCACTAAGAAGTCTCAGCTAAAACAAGAACGCAACTACCAAAATGATAAATTAATCAGCTACACTAAATCACAATGAAGAAACCGGATTGATCTCTTCCCCAATGATTAGCTAGGGTGGATAGTCTTACCACTGAAACTAATCTCTAAAATATCCCTTAGGGTTTTCATCCCAAGAGTTCACAAAGACAGAACAAGTTCTCTCAAACAAATTTTATAAAATGTCAAGTCAAGAATGAGAGAGGGTGCCCTCCTTTACCCTAGAGAGGGTGCCCTCCTTTACCCTTTTTATTCTTCGATTGACTCGTATTGCGACCTTTTTACCTTTAAATAAGTTCAAGTGACTTTTCATCTTCCCAATAGTCACTTAGGCGCCTTTTTAATTACTTACTCAATGTCACCCTTTTAAAAACAATTTAATTCACGCTCATGTGACATAAATTAATTATTAATTCCCTTTTCCCCCACTAAATATAGCCTAGAGGAATTACTTAGGATATTTCTTCAATTCTCTCGAGCGCTCATTTGGAAAGGTACATTACAGTCCTCCCTTCCTGAGATTGCTTGTCCTCAAGAAATTGCAAATTCGGATGCTGCAAGATCTGATCATTTTCCCATGTGCCATCCTATGATGGTAAGTCCTTCCATATGAAGAGGTACTATTGCATCATCTTGTTTCGTAACTTCCTCTCTTGGACCTCCAATACCTTCTTGAGAACCAATACTAATTGTCCCTCCTTATCCAATGGAGGTAACTCTGTCGAAGTAGTGACCTATTGTCCCCAAGCCTTTTTGAGGCACGAGACATGAAATACATTATGAATATTTCTTCTCTCCGGAAACTCCATATCATAAGCCACCTCACCAACTCTCTGAATCACCTTGTAAGGTCCATAAAAACGTGGCTTAAGCTTCTCTACTCCACTTTTCTCCAGGAAAAATTGTTTGTATGGTTGTAGCCTCAAGAATACCAAGTCTCCCACTTCGAAAGTTTGCTCGACCATGTTCATGTTTGCATACACCTTCTATTGATTCTAAGCCATCTGTAAATTATCCTTGAGAGATTTGAGTATGTCCAAGATCTCCTGGATCCATTCCTTGGCTTTGGGAGCTCTATTATCCCCAAATGTCAGGTTGACAAAAGAAGGAGCATCATAACCATATAATGCTCGAAATGGTGTCATACCAATAGACATATGATTAGTGATGTTATAGCAGTGTTCACCCAAATGTAACCACTTAACCCTTGTCTTCTGCTACTCGAACACATAGTTACGTAAGTACCCTTCTAGCCATTTGTTCACAAGCTATGTTTGTCCATCCATCTGAGGGTGGTAACTAGTGTTGGGAGTCAATTATGTGCCATCCAACTTGAACGGATCCTACCAAAATGAACTAAGAAACCTATTGTCCATGTCACTGACAATAGACATAGGCAACCCATGGAATCTGAATATCTCCCTGAAAAACAACTTTGCTACATGTGTTGCCTTACACTCAGAGGATATGGAAAAGAAATGTACAAATTTGTTCAATCAATCGACCACTACATATATACAGTTTATACCTTGGACCTTTGGAAAACCAATGATAAAGTCTATAGATATTCTTTCCCACTTTTGTTCTGGGATGGGAAATGGTTGTAGTAATCCTACAAGATGGGTCTGCTCTGAATTTTTCTACTGACAAGTCACACATTCTCTCACATGCTTCACTACATCGTCTTTGAGGCCCTTCTAAGTGAACCTCTCCCTAATCTACCTATAAGTTTTGAAGTACCCTGGATGCCCTGCCAATGGTGCATCTTGCATAGCCACCATGATCTTCTCCTTTAGCATAGACTCAGGGACTAAGTATATACGGTCTTTGTAGTATATGATTTCATCCACCACTTTGTACATTTCATCATGTACATTGTGGTCCATCACCTCACAAGAAAAAAACATCTTGGAATATTCCACCAAGAGATGAGATTTTCAGTCAGTCGAAATCTCTGCAAGTGAAAATACCTATCGTTTTTTGGAGAGAGCATCTGCAATTGTATTGGTCTTTCCCTTAACATACTCAATGTCGAAATCATATCCATGCAGTTTTCTAACCCGTTTTTGTTGCCTTTAATTCAAGTCCTTTTTCCACAAAAAGTGCCTCAAGTTGTTGTGGTCTGTCTTAACCACAAATTTTCCATCTACCAAGTATTGTCTAAACTTCTCCAAGAAATGCATGATGGAAAGCATCTCTTTTTCATAGATGGAGTATATTTTCTCCGACTCTATGAGATTTATACTCTTGTATGCTATCATATGCCTATGTTGCATCAACACTGCTCCTATCCCCTCACTCGATGCATCACACTCAAGCAAAAAAGGCTGAGTGAAATTAGGAAGTGCTAGAACTGGACAAGTTCTCATCACCTCCTTCATATTTTCAAATGTCTTATGGGCCTCATATTTCCACCTAAATTCCCCCTTCTTTGTTATATCTATGAGTGGTGCAGCCAACTTTGAAAACCCCTTAACAAACAACCTATAGTAGCTGCAAATACTGAAGAAACCATGCAAGTGTGAAATATTTTTAGGCAGTGTCCAATCTAGTATGGATTGAATCTTTTATGTGTGCACATGTACCCCCTGAGCACTAACCACATGACCCAATTACAATATATTTATCAATACAAACTCACATTTTGACTCCTTGGAATATAGTGATTGATCCTCCATGATACTAAGAATCTCCTCTAGATGTCTCAAGTGCTCCTCCCATGTCTTGTTATAAATCAAAAGATCATCAAAGTACACCAATAAAAATTTCTTCAGTTGCTTTTTGAAAATGTGATTCATGCAAGAATATAAAGTGGCCAGTGCATTGGTCAACCCAAATGACATGAACGAAAACTCATAATGCCCATAATTATATCTGAAATCATTTTTAGGAATGTATTGATCTCTAAATCTAATCAGGCGGTACCCCGATCAAAGATCAATCTTTGAAAAATACATCACCCCATGCAACTCATCCATCAACTCATCGATCTTGGTAATTGGGTACCTATTTTTTATCGTCTTCTTATTCAATGCCATGTAATCAATACACATTTTCATCCTTCCATCCTTATTCTTCACCAACAGTACAGAAGAAGTGAATGGAATATAACTCGATCGGATATGTACCATCTCTAACAGTTCCTTAATTTCCTTCTCAATCTCATCCTTGAATTTCTTTGGATGTCTATAAAGAGTGGTGATCACTATTTTGGATCCCTCCTCCAATTCAATAGTGTGCTCAAATCCTCTGTTGGTTTGTCTCCCTGGAGGTATCTTCCCAAAAACTCGATCATGTCTGCTCAGTGGTGCTTATATGTTTGTATGATACCGATGGCTATTGTCTAAAGGTTTCTCAGTAGTGATAAAACACTATGTTGCATAAGTGACATCCCCATGTCTGAAAATACCCTCCATCCATTTAGTTAAGATGATCCTAGGAGCATCTTTTGACATGCCCCTCAAAACTACCTTCCTACCATTTGTTTCTTTGAACTCCAACTTCATAGCTTGGTAGTCCATCAAATGTTTTCCTATGGAAACAAGTCATTATACCCCCAATATGAAATTGGTGTCTACCAGTTCCATTACATAGAATTCATCAATGACTCTGTAGTTTCCCAATACAACTCGTAATCGTGGGATATTTTGTGTGGAAGGAATAATGCTCCCACCAACTACTGCTACATAAAACCCCTCAAATTCCACCATAGGGATGCCTCTTTTGGCCACCTAAGATGAGTCGATAAAGTTTTGGTTTTCCCCACCATTAATCAGTACTGTGACCTGCTGACCATGTACTACACCATGGATCCTGAAGGTGTGAAATATAGAAACATTGATAGAGTGGCAATAGCTCCACTCTTCACCTCCTCATGTGGTTGCTCATCAGCTGACTTGTCCTGCTCACTGTTGTGTACCTGCCCTGCCTCCTCCTCTTCTTCATTATCTGAAACAACCTCTATATAATGTACCTTACCCTTGACCATACACATGTGCACAGGTTCCCAAGGGTTCTTACAGTTGAAGCAAATATTCTTTCTTCTCAACTCATTATGATTTGCTTCATCCATCTTCTCCTTACTTGTTCCCTATTTCTGAAAGGGTTTCTTATATTTATTCTTCTGGGGAATGAACAGTTTGGAGAAATTTTTTGTCTTTGGGACCACATCCTCCATTTCCCTTGTCTCGATAATAGCATCTTGTAGCGTCATGGGTTTGAAGTATTTTACCCAACCACGTAGTGGTTCAAATAAACATTTTTTGAACAACATCACCAATCTATGCTCATATATGTCTGTCACTGTGACATTGAGTCTCTGAAACTCAATGATGTAATAATTTGGTGTCCAAACATGTTTGAGATGTGCCAACTCCCTGAAATGTATCTCTGGATCCTTTCTGTCAAACCTCTTCATCAAATTTTGTGTGAAGTCTAGGTAAGAAGTGATATTGGCATGTACCAAAATGACCAATCCATGGTACCACCACTCTTGGGCCTCTTCATCCAAATGCAAGCTAGCGAATTTAATCACTTCTGCATTTGTCATGGTGTTAATATGGAAGTAGGTATCCAACTTTTGAACCCACGCTCTAGCTATGGATTTGCTCGAACCCTCAAAAGAGGGAATGATGAGCTTCCCAGTCTTCCTCATGAGATCAATGTTATGTTGACCCTTGTTAACCTCCCTTGTCATGTTCCTGTACTTGATATTGCAGTAGTCTTGTAGTAATATGGCTACCTACAAATCCTCACCCATAGCCTGGTACTCCCTTCAATAATCGTCAAAGCTCTCACCCTGACCTTCTTCCCTTGATTCCTTGCTTGTTGATTTCCCACAGACTGAGGCATAAGTTGTCTAGGAATTATTATGCTCATGATCCTAGTGCAATTTTGTGCAGGAACATGATTATTGTTTCCCTCTACATGGTTTCCATTATTTCCATTGGGACCCCCTGCACCATTGTTTCCCCCATGGTGCCCATTAGTGTCTCCATTACCATTGTTACCCCCACGGTTCTGGTTTTCCTGGTTAGTATCAATCATTTGTGTCAAGAGTTGTGAAAATTGTTGTTTCCCATTAGCTAAACCCTCTAGAATTGCAAGGCCCTATCTTCATTATTATCCCCCATGACTTCTTCTTGTTATGCCTATGGTTTGTTTTCTTCTACAATTTCTTCTTGATGGAATATGTTTTATTCCCCTCACTGCCTCCTACTTCTATAGGTGATATACCTATCTTCTTCTCCTTGATTCATGAATCTCTAGACCCCCTTAGGCTGGTAGGACTGAGGCTCTGATACCATTGTAATGTTCTGGCTAATTTTTGATGTTTTTTGCTTGGGTTTTCTCTTCTCTATTTTTTGAGAAATCAATTTAACAAAAAGTTTGAATACAAGCTTATTACCCACATTTACTATGAGAAATTAAATTTTGTTGCAATTTCGTAATAACATACTGAAATGGATGCTTCAAATATTTATTTTATTAAATACCCATAACAGCAAAATACATCCAAAGCTTCAACACGTAGAACAATAATGGAGTTTGCAAAACCTGATGTTTTGTTGTGTTTCCTTAACAGAGTTGATACATAGTTTCTATATATGAAATATAGAGCAACGACCTCCACATAATAACAACAGGTATGTAGATGGAGTGTCTCGTCCCAAAATATGTTTGCTGTGACTTCAAGAGGTGATGAATGTATTGTAGATTACATCACTCTTATTTCTACCTCCCAAACAACAAATAAATGTGTCCCACACAACAACAAACTCACTCACAAAGCAATGACTTATCCACAAGAACTCGACTCAATAATGAACTCATTCCCACCACTGTATGCTTTTATCTACACACATGAATCACCCAACACATCAAGGAAACTCAGTCCAATGAGAGAACACATCTCAACAGTGAAATAACTCTGCCCAAATCTGAGTTTGATTTTCCAACGAAGGGAAAATACACCCAGCAAATAATGGGACCTCAACCCATACCGAAATCGACCCTTCTAACACCAGATTTGACCATTGTCTCACAGAAAACGACCACCACAACCCTGCTCGACCTTCTCAACACCAAATTGCCCCATACACTAGCATAAATTGACCTATAAGAGTGAAACTCAACCACCACAAAGAAGTCTCGACTACAACAAGAAATCAGCTACCAAAATGATAAAGTACTCAACCACACTGAAGCACAATGAAGAAACCAAAGCGATCTCTTCCCCAATGATCAACTAGGGTGGATAGTTTCACCACCAAAACTAATCTCTGAAATCTCCCTTAGTATTTTCGTCCCAAGAGTTCACAAAGCCACAACGATCTCTCTCAAAGAAATTTTAGAAAATGTCATGTCATGAATGAGATAGGGCGTCCTCCTTTACCCTTTTTATTCTTTGGTTGACCCTTTTTGCGACCTTTTTACCTTTAAATAAGTTTAAGTGACTTTTCATCTTCCCAATAGTCACTTAGGTGCCTTTTTAATTACTTACTCAATGTCACCCTTTTGAAAATAATTTAATTCCCACTCTGGTGACATTAATTAATTATTAATTCCCTTCTCTCCCACTGACTATAGCCTACGGGAATTAAATTACTTAGGCTATTTCTCTAATTCTCCCGAGAGCTCATTTGGAAAGGGACATTACACTAGTGCTTTTGAATATATATCGTACTAATGTCCTTGCATAGGTTTCACACCAACACTTTAGGATATTTATTGCACCGATGTGTTATGATAGATGTGTCATTGATTATATACCAATACTCTTACATGACCTATGATTGTCCATGCTTTAGTAGATTGGAGGCATGTCAATGCTCTAATATGACCTAATAACAACAATGCTTTAATATATGGGGTATCCACCAATGCTACAATGTGGAATAATAATAATCCATTTTTAAGGTCATAGCCTAGCCAGACACCAAATTGATGACAAATTTGTTTCTCCGTGCAATTATTTGACTTCTTTGTCTAGAGAGGTGTACATACGCTACCCCCTTCATACTTGAACCTATGACCTCCAAGGAGGAAAAAAATGTTCTTGATCATTAGACCCACTCAAGTTGTACCAGTAAAGTAGAAAATGGGACAAAACAATAATATGGGAACATGTAGTCTAGTGCATCATATATAACATGTGCACCAATGCTTCATGTATATATGGGATAATTGGTGTTGTGTGTCTTATTATAAGTGCTAGTGTTTCATGTATAACATAAAGCATTATCAAATGGCAGAGGGTGTCATAATGTCCATTGGTGGTGCAACGATTTTGATGAAGAACATTGNGGACTGATAAGAAAAAATAAACAAGGATAAGGGGTCTAAGTCCACACTAAGAACATCCATCTTCGAATGAGAAAGATGAAAACACAACCCCTTAAAGACCGCTTCTATGTTAGAAAGTATGTAGTTTGTGTTTTGTCATGTAACATGTTTGTAAGAGAATACTCATGTGGCCCCGGTAGAGAAAGGAAGGTTGACAGCGAGAAGATAAGACCAATTTGAGAACTCTTATGTTGAAGTGTCTTTAATCATCTTGAGAACATAAGTTTTTGTTATGAGTGTTCTTTTGTCATACATGTAAATTCACGACATTTTAGTACAGTGCAAATTTAAACGTTTCTATAAAAAAACAATTATTAATTTTAAGTAATAAAATTAGCAATTCATTAATATTTGATATTAATTACAAATTACTATGAAGAATTATACACATTAAAATGGTATAGTTGTCAAAACAAACAAAAAGTGCTTAAGTTGTTAATAAAATGGTCCTTTGTTATCCAATAAACACATACACATAGATGCTCTAATGTATCTTCTACACTAGTTGTAATGTTCTGGCTATTTTTTCATGATTTTTGCTTGGGTTTTCTCCTCTCTTTTTTTGGTAATCAATTTAATGAACAAATTGAATACAAGCTTATTACCCACATTTACTATGAGAAATTAACTTTCGTTGCAATTTTGTAATAACATATTGAAATGGATGCTTCAAATATTTATTTTATTAAATACCCATAACAACAAAATACATCCAAACATTCAACACACATAGAACAATAATGGAGTTTGCAAAACTTGATATTTTGTTGTGTTGCCTTAACATATTTGATACATAGTTTTTGTAGATGAAATATAGAGAAGTTATCTCCACATAGTAACAATAGGCATTTAGATGGAATGTCTCATCCCAAAAGATGTGTGCAGCGACTTCAAGAGAATATGAATGTGTTGTAGATTACAACAATCTTGTTTCTACCTCCCATACAACAAATAAATGTGTCCCGCACAACAAAAAACTCACTCACAAAGCAATGACTTATCCACAAGATCTCGGCTCAATAATGAACTCGTTCCCACCATTGTATGCATTTATCTACATACAGGAATCTCCTAGCATAGCAAGGAAACTCGGTCAAATGAGAGAACACATGCCAAAAGTGACATAACTCAGCCTAGATCTGAGTTTGATTGTCCAATGAAGTGAAAATACGCCCAACAAATTATGGGACCTCAACCCATACCCAAATTGACCCTTCTAACACCAAATTCGACCATTTTCTCACAAAAAATGATCACCACAAACCTGCTCAATCTTCTCAACACCAAATCGCCCCATACACTAGCATAAATTGACCTCTAAGGGCAAAACTTAGCCACCACTAAGAAGTCTCGGCTAAAACAAGAACACAACTACCAAAATGATAAATTACTCGGCTACACTAAAGCACAATGAAGAAACTGGATTGATCTCTTCCCCAATGATCAGCTAGGGTGGATAGTCTTACCACCGAAACTAATCTCTAAAATATCCCTTAGGGTTTTCATCCCAAGAGTTCACAAAGACAGAACAAGTTCTCTCAAACAAATTTTATAAAATGTCAAGTCAAGAATGAGAGAGGATGCCCTCCTTTACCCTTTTTATTCTTTGATTGACTCGTATTGCGACCTTTTTACCTTTAAATAAGTTCAAGTGACTTTTCATCTTCCCAATAGTCACTTAGGCGCCTTTTTAATTACTTACTCAATGTCACCCTTTTAAAAATAATTTAATTCACGCTCATGTGACATAAATTAATTATTAATTCCCTTTTCCCCCACTGAATATAGCCTAGAGGAATTACTTAGAATATTTCTTCAATTCTCTTGAGCTCTCATTTGGAAAGGTACATTACAGTCCTCCCTTCCTGAGATTGCTTTTCCTCAAGAAATTGCAAATTCGGATGCTGCAAGATCTGATCATTTTCCCATGTGGCATCCTATGATGGTAAGTCCTTCCATATGAAGAGGTACTCTTGAATCATCTTGTTTCGTAACTTCCTCTCTTGGACCTCCAATACCTCCTCGGGAACCAATACTAATTGTCCCTCCTTATCCAATGGAGGTAACTCTGTCGAAGTAGTGACCTATTGTCCCCAAGCCTTTTTGAGGCACGAGACATGAAATACATTATGAATTTTTCTTCTCTCCGGCAACTCCATCTCATAAGCTACCTCACCAACTCTCTGAATCACCTTGTAATGTGCATAAAAACATGGCTTAAGCTTCTCTACTCCACTTTTCTCTAGAAAAAATTGTTTGTATGGTTGTAGCCTCAAGAATACCAAGTCTCCCACTTCGAAAGTGTGCTCGACCATGTTCATGTTTTCATACACCATATATTGATTCTAGGCCATCTATAAATTATCCTTGAGAGCTTTGAGTATGTCCAAGATCTCCTAGATCCATTCCTTGGCTTTGGGAGCTCTATTATCCCCAAATGTCAGGTTGACAAAAGAAGGAGCATCATAACCATATAATGCTCGGAATGGTGTCATACCAATAGAGATATGATTAGTGATGTTATAGCAGTGTTCACCCAAATGTAACCACTTAACCCATGTCTTCTGCTACTCGGACACATAGTTACGTAAGTACCCTTCTAGCCATTTGTTCACAATCTATGTTTGTCCATCCATCTGAGGGTGGTAACTAGTGCTGGGAGTCAATTATGTGCCATCCAACTTGAACGGATCCTACCAAAATAAACTAAGAAACCTATTGTCCATGTCACTGACAATATACATAGGCAACCCGTGGAGTCTGAATATCTCCCTGAAAAACAACTTTGCTACATGTGTTGCCTTACACTCAGAGGATATGGAAAAGAAATGTACAAATTTGTTCAATCGATCGACCACTACATATATACAGTTTATACCTTGGACCTTTGGAAAACCAATGATAAAGTCTATAGATATGCTTTCCCACTTTTGTTCTAGGATGGGAAATGGTTGTAGTAATCCTACAAGATGGGTCTACTCTGAATTTTTCTACTGACAAGTCACACATTCTCTCACATGATTCACTACATTGTCTTTGAGGCCCTTCTAAGTGAACCTCTCCCTGATCTACCTATAAGTTTTGAAGTACCCTGGATGCCCTGCCAATGGTGCATCTTGCATAGCCACCATGATCTTCTCCTTTAGCATAGATTCAGGGACTAAGTATATACGGTCTTTGTAGTATATGATTCCATCCACCACTTTGTACATTTCATCCTGTCAACTGTGGTCCATCACCTCACAATAAAAAAACATCTTGGAATATTCCACCAAGAGATGAGATTTTCAGTTAGTCAAAATCTCTGCAAGTGAAAATATCTATGGTTTTTTGGAGAGAGCATCTGCAATTGTATTGGTCTTTCCCTTAACATACTCAATGTCGAAATCATATCCATGCAGTTTTATAACCCATTTTTGTTGCCTTTAATTCAAGTCCTTTTTCCCCAAAAAGTGCCTCAAGTTGTTGTGGTCTGTCTTAACCACAAATTTTCCATCTACCAAGTATTGTCTAAACTTCTCCAAGAAATGCATGATGGAAAGCATCTCTTTTTCATAGATGGAGTATATTTTCTCCGAATTTATGAGATTTCTGCTCTTGTATGTTATCATATGCCTATGTTGCATCAACATTGATCCTATCCCCTCACTTGATGCATCACACTCAAGCAAAAAAGGTTGAGTGAAATTAGGAAGTGCTAGAACTGGACAAGTTCTCATCACCTCCTTCATATTTTCAAACGTCCTATGGGCCTCATATTTCCACCTAAATTCCCCCTTCTTTGTTATATCTATGAGTGGTGCAACCAACTTTGAAAACCCCTTAACAAACAACCTATAGTAGCTGCAAATACTGAAGAAACCATGCAAGTGTGAAATATGTTTAGGCGGTGGCCAATCTAGTATGGATTGAATCTTTTATGTGTGCACATGTACCCCCTAAGCACTAACCACATGACCCAATCACAATATATTTATCAATACAAACTCACATTTTGACTCCTTGGAATATAGTGATTGAACCTCCATGATACTAAGAATCTCCTCTAGATGTCTCAAGTGCTCCTCCCATGTCTTGTTATAAATCAAAAGATCGTCGAAGAACACCAATAAAAATTTCTTCAGTTGCTTTTTGAAAATGTGATTCATGCAAGAATATAAAGTGGCCAGTGCATTGGTCAACCCAAATGACATGACTGAAAACTCATAATGCCCATAATTGTATCTGAAATTGTTGTTAGGAATGTCTTGATCTCTAACTCTAATCTGGTGGTACCCCGATCAAAGATCAATCTTTGAAAAATACATCACCCCATGCAACTCATCCAGAAGCTCATCGATCTTGGTAATTGGGTACCTATTTTTTATCGTCTTCTTATTCAATTCCATGTAATCAAGACACATTTGCATCCTTCCATCCTTATTCTTCACCAACAGTACATAAGAAGTGAATGGAATATAACTCGATCGGATATGTACCATCTCTAACAGTTCCTTAATTTCCTTCTCAATGTCATCCTTGAATTTCTTCGGATGTCTATAGAGAGTGGTGATCACTATTTTGGATCCCTCCTCCAATTCAATAGTGTGCTCAAATCCTCTGTTGGTTTGTCTCCCTAGAGGTATCTGCCCAAAAACTCGATCATGTATGCTCAGTGGTGTTTATATGTTTGTATGATATTGATGGCTATTGTCTAAAGGTTTCTCTGTAGTGATAAAACACTATGTTGCATAAGTGACATCCCCATGTCTAAAAATACCCTCCATCCATTTAGCTAAGATGATCCTAGGAGCATCATTTGACATGCCCCTCAAAACTACCTTCCTACCATCTGTTTCTTTGAACTCCAACTTCATAGCTTGGTAGTCCATCAAATGTTTTCCTATGGAAACAAGTCATTAGACCCCCAATATGAAATTGGTGTCTGCCAGTTCCATTACATAGAATTCATCAATGACTCTGTAGTTTCCCAATACAACTCGTAATCGTGGGATATTTTGTGTGCAAGGAATAATGCTCCCACCAACTATTGCTACATAACACCCCTCAAATTCCACCATAGGGATGCCTCTTTTGGCCACCTAAGATGAGTCGATAAAGTTTTGGTTTTCCCCACCATTAATCAGTACCCGCTGACCATGTACTACACCATGGATCCTGAAGGTGTGAAATAGAGTGGCAATGGCTCCACTCTTGACCTCCTCATGTGGTTGCTCATCAGCTGACTTGTCCTAATCATTGTTGTGTACCCGCCCTGCCTCCTCCTCTTCCTCATTATCTTAAACAACCTCTATATAATGTACCTTGCCCTTGACCATACACATGTGCATAGGTTCCCAAGGGTTCTTATAGTTGAAGAAAATATTCTTTCTTCTCAACTCATTATGATTTGCTTCATCCATCTTCTCCTTACTTGTTCCCTATTTCTGAAAGGGTTTCTTATATTTATTCTTCTGGGGAATGAATAGTTTGGAGAAAGTTTTTGTCTTTGGGACCACATCCTCCATTTCCCTTATCACGATAATAGCATCTTGTAGCGTCTTGGGTTTGAAGTATTTTACCCAACCAAGTAGTGGTTCAAATAAACATTTTTTGAACAACATCACCAATCTATGCTCATATATGTCTGTCACTATGACTGTGAGTCTCTGAAACTCAATGATGTAAGAATTCGGTGTCCAAACTTGTTTGAGATGTGCCAACTCCCTGAAATGTATCTCTGGATCCTTTCTGTCAAACCTCTTCATCAAATTTTGTGTGAAGTCTAGGTAAGAAGTGATACTGGCATGTCTCGGAGTGACCAATCCATGGTACCACCACTCATGGGTCTCTTCATCCAAATGCAGGCTAGCAAATTTAATCACTTCTGCCTTTCTCATGGTGTTAATATGGAATTAGGTATCCAACTTTTGAACCCACGCTCTAGCTATGGATTTGCTCGAACCCTCAAAAGAGGGAATGGTGAGCTTCCCAGTCTTCCTCATAAGATCAATGTTATGTTGACCCTTGTTAACCTCCCTTGTCATGTTCTTGTACTTGATATTACAGTAGTCCCTTAGTAATATGGCTACCTAAAAATCCTCACCCATAGCCTGGTACTCCCTTCAATAATCGTCAAAGCTCTCACCCTGACCTTCTTCCCTTGATTCCTTGTTTGTTGATTTCCCACAAACTGAGGCA
>JZKD02S0474149.1:184085-197196 GCA_000966675.3 Picea glauca
TACGCGTGCGCGCGCATGCGTGCATAATCCCTCATGCATTAGTCTTCTAAATGTTGAATCCAACCATGTGGGAAATTGAAATGATAGTTGTGTGTGTCAATGCTAATTAAATAACAATCCAATCAAGGGGAAATATTGTTGTTATAGGAAACGGAATCAACCAACGATCAAATGGTTGAAGGATTGGGTTGTAGCTATTAATCAAACATAGGTTGCGGGTGAACAAACTATATGAATTAACCAAACATGCAATTTTTTTAGAAGATCTTATCCTTAGCATATTCCCATGCAAAACTAGGTCAATTCGATGTGGTGGTTGTAGGAGGCATAACAACGTTCAACACTTAAATAAGCATATATATAAGTTTATTCCATCTCACCCAACAATCTAGTAGTGCGTATTGTGTTGTTGATTGTACCCAACAACTCCAACAAACAATGCACTAAAATATATTCTAGCATGTAATTCAAACAACATAACTCTCAACATTCCAACAATACAAGAAGTTAGACAAAGTGTTGTAGAATGTGATTTTCACACCAATGACCGGAGTCAGTATTGTTAGTGATGTAGGTGCATATAGTTTATGAACCCAACACTCAATAAACATGCATATATATGTGGCATATCACTAGAATGAACCAAGCACACAATGATTAAACCACACCATAAGACAAATATTTCACCTAGAAACCCAATTAGGAAAACCAATGTTTGATGGGAATTTTATTCTTACCCAAGAAACTATTACAACGGGTGAGATATGTGTTGATATTATTGTATTTGTGGGAGGTATTAACCTCCATATGTAAAATTTGACTAGAATAGAATATTCTGGAAGCAAGATAAACCCTAAACATATGTGTGAAAACCCTGGAAGACATGTTGGCTCAGCAGAATATATAATATTAATATAGTATCGTCTAGGAAGACAAGTCGGCCCAGACAGGTGACAAAAGGGATTCTATGGAAAAGGGATTCTATAATTTCTATGGAAAAGGGAGTCTGTCATTTCTTTTGGGAAATGATAGCCAATCCTATAGGAGTGGGATTATGTTGATGGGCACTAATAGCAAGACATGGATGTGAATGGATTGAAAGGATCTGTAGCAGTGATAATTACTGATTTAATGAAGGATTGATGGAAGTGGTAAGGTCAATTTACTTGACCTATAATGAATGAAAATTATTGTTCAAATAGCCCAGTAAGCAAGTAAAAAGGAACCTTATAGATTGAGAAGAACATTCATGAAGGTAGAAGTGAAGTGACAAGACCAAGTTCAAAAGCTCATGGTTGTGTTAGGGGAGTGTGTATCCCTATTAACTTAAGGGTGTGTCTATGCAAGAGGAATGAGTCTGGTGACCATTCTCTAAAAAGGGAGAGCATGTGAAATTCTCGGGTTTCGAATGGAACTGAGAAACAATTTTTTTTTCTGGGTACAGGAATTGTTGGGCAGTGTTTTTCTAATCAAACTGATAAACGGAGTTGTAGAAATATGGAGTGATTGAGTGAGAAATCACAGCAGCCTCCCTTGCTTGGTGGATAGGAAACTAATCTTCCAGAATGCCTGTGGGAGAAGGAGAGTGACCTCCATCCCTGGTTGTTTTTGAACAGAAGAAAGAGTCCTAGGTGTGATGGTTAAGGCTGATCTACATTTGCAGCCTAACTTATGTTTTAATGAGAGTAAAAAAAGCCAACTAGAACCTCTACAAAAATTTAAAAAGAAAGAGATGGACCCTCTGCCCAAGACTGATTATAGTCTAAAGATACTCTAGAGTTCTGTATTAAAATATGTATTAAGTAACATACTTCAAAATTGTATTTGGGCTTTAAGGAAATAGTCCAATTGTTGTTAGACATTAAAATTTATTATAAATGAGGTAAAATGGTTAATTAAATGATTGATCTTGAATGTGGTAAAGGAAGTGTTGGGGCACTTCTAGATGCCTAATGGGTTGAATTGATATCCAGTGGTGGATGGTATCCATATAGATATGGTTTGGTATACTTAAATCGTAGTGAGGGGAATCTAGAAAAGGATTTCCTTGATGGAAAGGTATGTTGATCAAGACCAATTGGAAGCTAGAATGTTTGTTTTGATACCTTGGGCATGGTTATAATTGCCCAGAATGTATTATGAGTTGGGAAATGTTTTTATGGAAGTTGAGGCAAGAGTGTTTTCTTGCTAGTTGTTATTGTATAGAAAGGGAAACATAGTTATGACTATGTCTATTAAACTGTCAGGTGGATATCATGTGAATGATTGCAAGTTCTCAATCGAGAGGGAAGCTCAATGTTAACTATCTCTATGGAACTTGTCTTGAGAATGGTAGTAATATCCTTAGCAGAAGGATCTGGAAGTTTGATATGTCCATGAAGGACATGGAAAGGGTGCAAGCAATGAGCTTGCATGATGAATGTTTAGCTATGTCTGTATATGTTGGAGTGCATGAATTTGATGCATTGTGAGGTTACTTGATATGAAGATTGATATTAAGGCCAAATAGATGTGAATGAATGATATTAAATGTGCAATTGATGCACATATATGATGAAAGAGTAAATGAGCACGGATGTTATGTTGTCATGATAAAAGGCAACATGATTATGCCTTTGAGCATTGCATGAGAACAATTGTGAACAATCATGAGTTAAATGGTTTTAATGAAAATATGTATGTGAGCTGCAAAATATACCTATGGTAAATACACATAGGCTTATAATTATGCAGGTGGTTAAGTGCATCATGGAAGTAAGTTAATAAAACAAGGAATATGTGTGCATAAATAATCTGGATGCATAACAAAGATGCATGTTTATATTCCTTATGGAATATTTGGTAAACTACTGAAGCTAACTCAAGGTTGAGGCTATCATAGATAGTGAAGTATATGCAATAAGGAAGTTGCATGTTGAAGGAGTTCCCTATGGAGGAACTGTGTGAAGACTCGGTCGGGAGAACAGAGTCACCTTAATGACTGTTGAGAATTGAGAAGTGGGCTACAATCCTATATATATATATATATATGAGTTAAATGGTTTTAATGAAAAGATGTATGTGAGCTGCAAAATGTACCTATGGTAAATACACATAGGCTTATAATTATGCAGGTGGTTAAGTGCATCATGGATGTAAGTTAAGAAAACAAAGAATATGTGTGGATAAATAATCTGGATGCATAACAAAGATGCATGTTTATATTCCTTATGGAATATTTGGTAAACTGTTGAAGCTAACTCAAGGTTGAGGCTATTACAGATAGTGAATGATATGCAATAAGGAAGTTGCATGTTGAAGGAGTTCTTTGTGGAGGAACTGTGTGAAGACTCTGTCGGGAGAACATAGTCACAACCTTAATGACTGTTAAGAATTAAGCAGTGGGATACAAGCCTATATATATAAGAATCCTGGATTACATTTTAAAACAGCATGCATGAATGGAAGACAAACAAATGAATGTTGGTCATTCTGATAATTGAATGGTAATGTACAGAATGCATAGGTTCATGATTCATTATCAATAAAAAATTTGCTATTAAAGCATGATGATGTATCCTAAGGGTTAGGGTGACCCTAACCAACAATGCTCACCCTAACCCTTAAAGTGACCATTAAAGACAATAGGAAAGTGGTATCTTCGTCTTCATCATTGGGAACATGATAACTGTTTTCTTTCCCTACCACGATAGTCTAGTGGGGATCGTGACCTTCTCTATATTCGCCCTCGAAAAAGAAAGGATGTGTAGGGTTCTGTAGAAATTCAAAAACTGAAACAGAACCCTCCTGGGACCGGGGATAGAATGTTGTATAACTAATGGGATTTAATGGAGAAAGTGTAACAGTAGCATCAACATCATAAACATGTAATCCTCCTCCTCCTCCACTCAAAGAAAATTTTGAAGCACTCAGATCTGTCTTGGCAGTGGGGGCATTGCCTCCTTCTTCTTCTTTTGCATGCATGAAGAATGTCATTATTGTTTTTACCTCACTCTCTTCTTCCTCCTTCATATTTCTTGTGTGTATCTCGTCGATCCCACTACACATGATCATCGTTATTTCCATAATTAGCACAAGCGCACTATGGCTAAAAGAATTCGAAATCGCCATGATGCTTATTCTTATCCAACCCAATACTCAGGTTGTTACTCAGCTAAAGTGATGGGATGCGGAGATATGTTTATATAATTTTTCCAGTGTTGAATGTGAGATAATATCTACCAAAGAAAATATGTGCAGTTGTGATTAGGTTTAACAAGAGATTTTGAAATAATAAATCAGAAATTGATCTGAGAAATTTAGCTTTGGCATGCATCAACAAATGAAATGAGTTGTCAGAAATGATCCTTGAGAAACCTGATCGCAATTACTTTTCTTCTTCTTAAATCAAGTGTTCTTTCTGAGGATGACGAAGAGATTAATGAGAGTTTGTTTGGGAGAGTAAGTTGTTGGTGATGGTGCAGTTTATGAGTTGGAGCAGATATTGTTTCTTTGTGACCTTCTCTGCGTTGACTCAACTGAGCGTATATTTTTCACTTCATCACATCACCTTATCCCACCTCAAGATAGGGTCAATTCAATATAGTAATGCAGCTAGGGAGGTCATCTAACTTCGTAAGTTGTGAAAATCAGTTTCCTTATCTTCAAATCACACAGGCATGTTAAAACATTTACATGTGAAAAATTCCACATAGAAAT
This sequence comes from Picea glauca, assembly GCA_000966675.3. Lineage (NCBI taxonomy): Eukaryota > Viridiplantae > Streptophyta > Pinopsida > Pinales > Pinaceae > Picea > Picea glauca. The sequence goes on from JZKD02S0474149.1 coordinate 188,784, forward strand.
TGGTGTACTCTTCGAAGCCCAAAAAGCCTTTGCTCATATTTCATTGCAATTGGGAATGAATCATTATATAATTTGTCATTTGTTTTGGTATTTTTTTAAATTATTGGTCTGTAGGTAGTAGGTTGAGCTTTGATGGTTTTGGGCCCAAAACTTTCTAGAACTTGTTTGAAGCCTTAAATCATCGTTTTTAGGCTCAAAACTTTGCAAAAAAAATGCCTAGCCTCACAATGTTGTTCTACACTAGCATGAAGGTCACATCAATAGAATTTTTTGGCCCTTGACCAAGTTATGAGGAAACATTGGTCATATTTGACCATTTTTGGGACTTCGACAGGCTGGTCGAAGATGGAGTGCCCAAGCAGAGCAGAGATCGTAGGATCTCACTCATTTTGAGGGCTTGTGGACCCAGCAAAGGGTTTTATGGTTTATGTAACGAGTTAAGGGATGTCATCCCATGGGTTTACCCATGATTAGGCCTTTTTGTAAATGTATAAATAAGTAGCCAAGCGATGTAAGAAATACTACTTGTAATAGGCTTAGTGCATAACTACTAGATATGGTTGCCTTCGTGAAAGAATGTGTTAAGGGTTTGCAGAGCTAAGTGCAAGTGTTTCATAAGTTGCTTTGTGCACAAAAGTTGTATGTAAGTGCTTTGTGTCATTGAGGAGTTGGCTTTGTGCCTTGACCTAATTTTGGGGAAGGTGGATCTAGTGTGTTGTGCACAGATCACCTGTCCACTGCAGAGTTGGGCTATGTGGCTTTGTGCACAGGAGAAGATGAATGTAAGAAGATCGAAGACTAATAAAGAAGAAGAAGAAGTTGGTGGACGTAGCCCCACACTGGGGTGAACCACATATATCATGTGTCCTGATGTGCTTTGTGCGATGTTGTTTATGTGGTTATTTACTTAGTGTTGTTGTTGTTATGTATAATGAATGCATTTGATGTTGTAGCTTAGTGCTTAATGATGTGAATGAATGTTAGATCTGAGCTAATGTTCTGTGCTAAGTGATTGGAAGTGTTATATCTTTCTTATTACTGCGTTGCTCTGTAATAAGGGTTAATCTGTGATGTACATGAGAATCATAACCTAATGCATATTGTTGGCTAAGTGATATGTTAAGTATTGTAATCACAGATATGTGTTCCATCTTAGTTATAGACACCTGAGTCCTGCAACCCCCCCCCCCTACCTCTACCTCGGGTGAAACTTCATTTGCTTTGCAGGTGTTGCCGAAAGGGTCGGTAGTTAGGGTTTTGTTGGTGTGTTGTTGAAGCATTGAACCTTGGGTCTTCCCTTTGTTCCAACAAATGGTTCAGTTGTCGGGACCTGAAACTGTGATTGTTGGGAACTAAAGAAAAGAGAAAGCTCTATGCATAGATCTACTGTTGTAGTGCGCAGTATTCTACTTGACATACGAAGCTCTGTACTAAGAATGAAACCGGATATGAAGAAAAGAGGTAAGATCTTAAAGCTTTGTGCTCTGGTAAAGGTAAGATAAGTGAAAATTTTTATTTTGAAAGTATGAATCTAGGTATGCTTGATAGATTTTGTCCTAGTCTGGAAACTAGGGAACAGTTAGAAAAAAGAGTTGATCTGAATAAATTTGATAGAAATAGAGAAAGATGCGTTATTCCTATGCATAGAAAGAATTTTTTGACTAATAAGTGGATGCAAGAACCTAGAAAGAATTTTTGCAAGTTGCAAATCCAACACTATGATCCCAGTGAGAGGTTGGAACTCATTTAAAAGAAAAAGAGGATTAACACTGTGTTATAATTGCAGAATATCGGGACATATTGCTAAGGAATGCCCTGGTATAGGTCCTATTTTTCTTTGTTGTAAAGCTATTGGTCATGAGTTTGAGGATTTCCCTAGGATGATTGATAAAGTTGAAAACATGAACATGAGACAAGAAAACTATAAAGAAGGTCAAGAGACTAAGGATATTTTAGAAAACCAGAAAGAGAAAGAATCAAAGAAATCTCAAACTATGTTAAAAGAAGTAATGGATGATCACAAAGACATCAATTTACCAGAGATCCTGAAATAAAAACAGCACATAGTTACAAGGATAGAAGACTATGACATAGAATGTGTATTATATGAAGAAACACATGTGAATATTATTCCAGAAAGCACTTGTGAAATTTTGTGAAAGCCTGCTATGATACCTTCACTAGGAAGGATAGGCTTGTTTAAAGGAAAGATGATAACCATATGTGGAAGAGTTACAAACATACCTATGATTTCTCATGAAACATCGACAGGAGAAGACGTGGGCTTTGTGGCTTTGTGCACAAGAGCAGATGAATGTAAGAAGATTGAAGACTAATAAAGAAGAAGAAGAAGTTGGTGGATGTAGCCCCACACTGGGGTGAACCACATCTATCATGTGTCCTTATGTGCTTTGTGCGATGTTGTTAATGTGGTTATTTTCTTAGTGTTGTTGTTGTTATGTATAATGAATGCATCTAATATTGTAGCTTAGTGCTTAATGATGTGAATGAATGCTAGATCTAAGATAATGATGTGTGCTAAGTGATTGGAAGCGTTAGATCTTGCTTATTATTACATTGCTCTGTAATAAGGGTTAATATGTGATGTACATGAGAATCATAACCTAATGCATCTTTTTGGCTAAGTGTTATGTTAAGTATCGTAATCACAGATCTGTGTCCCATCTTGGTTGTAGACACCTAAGTCTTGTAACCCCCGCCCTACCTCTACCTCGGGTGAGACTTCATCTGCTTCGCAGGTGTTTCCGAAAGGGTCGGTAGTTAGGGTTTTTTTTGTGCGCTCTTGAAGCGTTGAACCCTGGGTCTTCCCTCTGTGCCAAAAAAAGTTCATATGCACAAGTTATGCCTCTTGCAAATTGACCTATCATGTTGACCACCATGGTACCAAGTGGATGCCATGTCAACTCACATTACTCAAACATGTGGAACTAGTCACTTGTGGACTTTCAAGAAGATTTTAGAGGGTCCAAAAAGCTAACATTAATTGGGAGTTGAGGCATGTGAAAACCCTAACCCTAAAGGATGCATACTTTGTTGTACCAAAAATTCTAGTAACAAAAAGGATGCATACTTTGTTGTACCAAAAATATTGATTTATTAAAGGATGAATACTTTGTTGGTTTATACCATCCCCTACTTGTACCTACTAAACCTTAGGATACCATATCCATGGATTTTGTGGGTGGTTTTCTAAGAACAAGGGACTTGACTATCTATTTGTGGTAGTTGGAAAGTTTAGCAAGATATGTATTCTCATTCCTTGTAAAAATACCATTAAGGGACAAGAAGTAGCAAACATGTTCGTTGAAAAGAATTGGGTGCATTTTGGGATACCAAGGAGAATCATCTCATATAGAGATACTAGATTTATCATTGCCTTTTGGACTACACTTTGGGAAAAAATGGATACCAAGTTGAAGAGATCGACAACTTTCCATCCTTAGATAGATGGGTAGAAAGAAGTAATGAACGAGACATTGGTTCAACTTGTGAGGGGTTGCAATCAAAAGCATTTAAGGACATAGGAAAAAATTGTGATTTATATTCAACACTTTTATAATAGAGCAGTCATGATACTTCTACTAGTAAGTCCCCTTTTGAAACTTGATTTGGGTATTTTCCACCTTCACCCTTAGATGTTGTATATAGAAAACAAGGAGGAATGAGGGAAGATAGCATACAATAAGCATTAAAGGTTGAAAAATCCATTGATAATATCAAGCAGATCCATTTTCAAGTACAAGAGACATAGAAAAAGTCATAGGAAAAGTACAAGGCTCGATGTGATCAGCACAAAATTGAGAAAACATTCAAGGTGAGAGATAGATTTTAGTTGTATATAAACAAATAAAATCTACAAGGTCCTACTAAGAATATACATGTTGTGTGTATGGTCATTTTGAATTGTTGGAAAATGTGGATGATAATGCCTACAAACTTAGTCTACCCCATATAGGCACATATACTCAATAGTTGTTACACATTATTTCCGTCATCCCTATGACCGTTAATGATGTAAACCTATATGTTGCCTTCAGAGGGGTCAGTGGCCTGATTTTCTGAAGAAGGAAGGGAGAAGAACTTTTCCTGAGAAAAGAAATTGCATTTTCCTTTGTAAAAACCCTATAAAAAGGGAAGTTCGCAGGATGCATTATTGCTAGGGTGCGAGAATGTCTTATTCTCACAGGCTACATCATAGCTAGGTCGCGAGGAGTTCACAGTCTGCTCTATAGGCAGGGTGCGAGAATGCTTTTTTTTTTTTTTTTAATAAAAAAGGGGTAGAGCCTACTATATTAGATTAACAAAAAAAAACTTTAACAAGATATACAGTATCATGGGACTAAGTCACCAAAAATGTTTCCGATTACCGGAAACCAGCATAGGTGGAGAGCAAATAACAGTTGTATGATAGTAGCATCTGTCCTGCCCGGAGGAAACCAGGACAGATGTCTATAGGCCAACATAACGTAAAATAGTAACATAAAAAGACTAAAAGCCAAGAGAGCATAAAAACCTAGGTACCCGGTGACCTGTCGCCATCTCCAGCCTGCCACATGGACCCCACCGGGATGGCAAAAGCCTGCACGCAGAGGGGGCACTTTCGCTGAGTTGGAACGTTGGAATATGCGTCGAGAAGCATGTCCAGGCGCTGGCCCATGAAGAGGGCCCTATGCTCCAGGTCAGACATGTGGCCTCAGAGCTCGAACACCAGGGACAAGTGCTCCACACGGAGGAGAGATCCATGCAGACCGCCACCCGCGTCGTTGAGGGGAACATTCCTCAAGTCCACTACCGGAACACTTCTAGCATCGAACTCCCTCTGCTTCGCACCATCCCCTGCAGCCTTCCTCACCGAGCGAATGTTATCCACTTTCAACTCTGCTTCAGTTTCCTGCCAAGGAACTTCTTCAACAATGCAGTCGGGGAACTCTTCATCCAGACCCAAATTGGGTTTGCTTTCCTCTCTGCGGGTCACCACTGTGGCGCGGGTCTCCTCCGCAGTCGACAGGTCCTCCATAAACGGGTCTTCCTCCACTATACAGGCGGGATACGCATCCTCTGCTCCAGCCTCCTTCCTTGTCGTGTCCTCTCTGCTACAGCGAGCTCCCGACTCTGCAATGGTGGTGAGCAACGCCAATTTCTCATCCCAAGCCTTCTTCCGAAGCATGGAGGTCACCAATGCCAGAGCACGTTCCAATTGCTCTTTCCGTCGCCGTTGTGCCTTGTGGGCATTCCAAGCTGAGCCACGGCAAGGTCTGCCTTTTTTTCTAGCCATAGTATCCTGGGGATGAATGAATGTACAGAGCGGGTGCAGAGATAAGCGTAAGAGACAGGACGCGAGCGGTTGCAGGTACAGAGCACGAGTAGGCCGGCTCTGTCTCGGCTCACACAAAGACAGACTGCTCAAAAAATCCTTGCCAAGATGCAACGTAAGGGTAGTGAGCCAGGGAAAGAGGAGCGTCAGACTGCACCAGAGCATCCAAGCGAAGAGCAGAAACAAAGCCGGAGAAGTCCCACTTTGTCCGGGCTCATATGAAAACACATAACCAGAAGCCGAGATCACTTGACCGCCTTTAACCCCTACCATGTTGAGTATGCAATGGGCATAAATGGTCGCGCGAGGGAGGAGTCTCTCCATCGTGATGCTGCTGCTATGGTCGTCCACCATCGTAAATGAGGATGTGTGGGTGGCGGCCATCGACATTTAAGCCCAGGCTCAGTGCTCAGCCTGGTGTCACCTCATCGCCGCGTGTCACCCCATCCGGGGCAGGGTGCGAGAATGCTTACACGTGGGAAAAATGAGTGTTTTCTCGAATCTTCTAGAAGGAGAAACTTCCATGGTGAGGTGGCATCCGAATGGTTTGGATCTTACTCGCTTTCATGATTTAGTGGGATTATCCTAACCTCCTCACCTTATCCTCTTCATCTTATAAAAGGAGAGGATCTCTCATGGAGAAGGGCTAAGTGGGATTTGGCTTGGAATTATTAGCTTGGTTGGAGTGTCTTTGAGTTTTTCCTTTGTCAAGATAGATTGTGAATATTATCATATCTATGCTCTCAGAATTCTTGGAATGGAAGTGTGTGGGCGAAGGAAATTTGGAAGGGACCTTATGACATCAAGGCCATGGTTGTAATATCTCTTTCACATTTAATATGATACAGTAATATGATTCTTTCCTATAAAGCCTGTTGTGTTTTATTGTATGATTCATTGATCACATACATAGGTTTATATTGATTTTATGCTATTACTATCACTCTGGTTGGTTGCGTTCTTTTGCAGGTTCATCATTGTATGAGAATTGGAACGGAGCTAGGATGGTGATGGTGAGAGGAAGCGGCATTTAAATGGTATGTCACCCATCCCTCTTTAGTTAGTAAATTCAATATCTAAAACTTAAGGAAAGAGTCATGTTCTGGTGTGTTTTGTTCTAGATCTAGGTGGATCTAGAGAGATCAGTTAGTGTATGCACCTACTGATTTATCCAATAACAAAATTTGTGACTCCACTAGGGGGAAATACTTTCAGCCTCTGGACTTCATGCTGAAGTAGAGCCGCTAATTTCTTAAGCCGGGGGATAAGTACCAACCATCCATGTGTTATGCATTGGGAAGTCCAAGCATAGTTTCCTCTGGTTCAAGCTTGTGTAAAAATGAAACCAGGTCCAAGCATAGTTTCCTCTGGTTCAAACTTGTGTAAAAATGAAACTAGGTCCAAGCATAGTTTTGTTTTGTTTTTAATCTTGTGTAACAATTAAAATCTATCCTAAGCATAGTTTTGTTTTGTTTTAAAGCTTGCGTGAAAATGAAAACAATCATGAGCTTAGTCTTTGTTCTTTCTCATGCTCGTAAATACATGAGAATAAGTTACTGAGCTTAGTCTTTGTTCTTTCTCGTGCTCGTAAATACGTGAGAATGCAACCGAGTATACTTTTATCACTTTTTCGGACTCGTAAAGGTTATACAAAAAAGGAACCTACTGGAGTTCCCTTTACGCTCTTTTCGGACTCTCTAAACATGAAAAGATTGTCGAGCGACCTTGTTCTCTTCACGCTCGTTAAAGTATTTGAAGAAAACGTCAGTTCAGCGATAGTTTATCTCTTTTTCAATCTCATCAAACTACTTTACGAAAAAGGAACTGAGAGAGTTCTCTTTAAGTGTTTTTCAGACTCTCTAAACATGAAAAACCCTTGAATTTTCTTTCTTTGGACTCATAAAACAAACATTGAAAGGCCCATGTGGGACCGAACCACTCATTCCTAGGGTTCATTAAACATACTCCAAGGGACTCATCTGAAGGATGAGCTTACATTTCTAGCATATGTTATCCTCCTCAAACTTGTGTAAAAATAAAGAGGTACTCGCCAGAAATGGTGGGGAAATTTTGGGAAAGAAATGTATCTAAACCTGTATTCCATGGAAGAGTCGCTTTTGAACATGACACCCTTTCACTCGCTTTGTGTCTAGGTTGGAAAATCCACTCGTCTCTTGATCATACTCCTTATAAGATTACAAATTGGTCTATGATCCCTGTTTTTGAGTCAGTATTTCCCAGGACAGTTGTCGTGTCGTCAATATGTTCAAAGAGAAGTTCAACCCGGAAAGCCTTCTATTGCATTAACCATCCCTGAGTCAGTCCCGAATCACTTGTTACTCTGATCTACTTCAATTCTTGTTACCTGTTTCATGTCATTGATGTGGGATACATTAAGGCCCTCCTGTGATGAGTCTTTTCCTGTCGACTTCAACTCATTATCCAGGAATTAGACTTAGAAACTAATTGGTACCTTGGAACTTGCATGCCTCAATGGTAGGTTTCCTCACTTTCGACGGTGGGTTTTCATTATTGACCCCTGATCGGGAGATTTCGCCGAGTGTTTGACTTCAGCTCATTAATTCACATTCGTTGGATTGTACTAGAGTACCTTGGGAGTCATTGAAATTAATGGTGATTTATCTCGCACTTGTTAACGGTATTCATTAATGACCGGTAATCAAGTGGTTTCTACCATGTTCGACTTCAGCACATGTATTCACATGATTAGATTCGTATTATCGAGTGGTGGAGATGAAGACCCTGAATCTTTTCTAATAGATTCAGGTTGCGTTGGAGTATATTCAGTTTGTATTGTTGCATAGATCCACATTGTATGTCTCGTGGCTATGTTCAAATTTGAGTCTTTAACACATACATCCACGGTGTATTTTTGGTGGCTATGTTCAGATTTGAGTCATAATGGCGTGGATCCACAATGTATGTTTGGTGGACATGACCTATCTTACTTGACATGGATCTTCGCATGTCAGCATTTATGCTCTGAGTCATTTGTATTCTGAGTATGGGAATGCCTACCTCAGTGATGATATATTATTGTACTATATTTCCTTGTTT
>JZKD02S0474149.1:234429-268605 GCA_000966675.3 Picea glauca
TTTCGTATATCATTTCTGTGTATTGTGAAGATTATGCTAGATATTTTACTGTTATTCTGTCATTTCTAGCATTTCGTTTATGTTCTGCATATTTTATATATCTGGTATCTTGCACTCTCAGTCACCCAGAAACAGTGTGCAAGTTTGGAGGAGGAGTAGCAACAGCTACAGTTGCACGATTTTCTCTTGTTTAGTATTTCTAGTACTTTCTCTTGTGCACTACCCTTGGAGAAGGTGTGCTCTCTTGGTTATCTGTTGGTTATGGTGTGGCTTCCTGTAATAATTCTTTCTATCAAAGGTTAAGGTGCTCGGGGTGGCTTTGTGCCTATAGTTGGGAGACAATGGTGTAGCATTGTCTATGGTTAAACAATCACATAAAAATTATTCTAACAGGTTATGGGCCCACACCACCTTCGGGATAGTCTAACCACTGGAAGGTAGTGCGGAAATTATTTTTTAGGTTTGTTGTGGCACTAGTTGTAGCTCAACTAGGGTTTATGATTTTACAGTTGCAGCAAACCCTAATCCAATTCTTTGGGAACCTTAATTGAAGCGTTGGACATAATTTATGGATATTCTAGTGTGCCCTAACCTATCGCACCCTCTTGTGTCCTCAGCCAGCAAAAACATCAAGTTTGAGTTTTTGGTCAAATTCAAAGTCAAAGGTTTACTTTTGGTCAAAATTCATTTTGTGGTCAAAGTTGAAATTTCATGGTTTCTAACTTGTTCTAATAATTGAATCTCTTTGATTCAGTTTCTAACCTCTACTTGTCAAGATGGTGTCTAGTTTCAGATTAGAAGACATGTTGAACGATGTTGCAAATTTCAAAGGTATGCAATTGTATATGATTTTCATGTTATATCATTCAATAAAAGCATGAGTTTGCTTTGTAGGAAATTTACTAGAGAGCTTGTCCAAGCAATGATATTGGATTCAGTGCATTCAGAGGAACAAGCAGTGAATACTCCAGGTTTGATTATTTAAAATTGAAATGTCTCTAGTTGTTGAGGAATTGTTATGATCATTATACTAATCCCTTAATACTAGAGATACACTCGTTGATCTCCTCTATGGGAGATATTCATGTTCTTATGTAAACTCTTATTGTTTACAAGATGAATTTGATCTCCTTTAGAAAATTTTCTTGGTTACTGACCTAGACTCCAGGTAGGATATCTTCCATAGAGGATACCATAGAGATTTTGTTCTTCTTATTTCTTGTTCTGGGAAGGTCATAAGAGATAAATCTGAGAGGGAGTTAGTGATCAAGAATAAGCTAGCATAGTTTTGTGAAACTTTGCAAAATGAAAAGGGGCATGTAGAAGATAGAAGCATGGTCTGAGGATTCTCTCAGATAGAGGGAGTTGATTTCATAGTTTGACATGAAGGATCTTGACTAGATATATTGGGATTGGAAGCGTGGCTGGCACCAGATGAGATATTCAGTGAGGAGACTGAAGAGGTTTATCATGATGGACAGGAATTCCATGGACACACCTATGAAAACACATCTGAGGAAGTTGTGTGATGGGATAGGCATTTTCTTTGCAGAGAGCACCGTGTGCCAGTATATGGTCGAGCCATGACCATATTATTGGATTACAACACATCGTGCAAGTACCTATGTTGTCATACAGATAGATATTATTTATCTCTAATGATGAAGTATGGTTGTTGGGATAAACAGTTTTTGGATTGGAAGTGCAGAAGACAGATCTAGCACCTGGGGTGCTACTTCAGCTTGGGATCGATCAGGATTTCTAGATAAGCAAGGAAGAAGATATTTTTAGCACTCATTCATATATCATATCTAGTGATGCAAGATATGAAGTAGTGATCCGAATTATTTTCGTCACGAAATGAGAGTGGAGATATAATAAAGAAATGTACAGAGATATATCGGATATCCAATAATATAACATAAATGTGTCAAAGATGCAACCATAAACACAGAGATACAGTAATACACAATTTTATATTAATGAGTGAAAATGTACAAAGACTGTAAAATTACAAAGTGAGAGACTCGCTAGAATGGTGGTAGCTTATCTCTGAGAAGAGATGTGATGGCTACTCGCATTCGCAAGAAGATGATTTTATAATGAGGATCCAAAGGCCTTTTTATCATAAATAAAATCTAAAACCCTAACCCCGAAACATGAAAAGCCAACAATTTTGTGGACCTCGTTTTGGGTAGTTTGGTGTATCAACTTCCTGAGGGCGTAACTTTGGCATACAATCTTCATTTGGGGCGCACGATAGCTCGTCGAAAAGGTATTGTCGAGGAGATCCATTTAGGGGGCTCAATCAGAGCCTTTGGCTCAATCAGAGCCTTTGGCTATCATTGAGAAGATCAATCCCAAAAAACCTTCATTTAGGCCCTCAAAATGGCCCCGGATGTTAAAAACTGCTAAAAATTGTAAATTACCAAAATTGCCAGAAAATTGTTTTGAGCCAGTTGGAAAAGGTGGGTGGCCACCGATATCCACCTAGATCAATCCTCCCTCCTTAGGAATCAATTATATCCATTGCGTTGAGTGCACGGGGGAGAGAGAAAATCATTTGTTGAATCTGCATCTTGATGAGTTGTTTGCCTTGTAGGAGAAGTTGTGTTGCTTAGCTTGTTGAAGGTTGTCACGAACCTGTGGATGGAAGGGTTGGAACATTTTAACCAGTATAGCTACATGAGATGCATGTCTACAGAAGGAATATTTACACTTTTTTTCAATCTTGTCGACCTGCTTCTGTTGGATAGAAGGTTCTTGGGCCGAGGTTGTAGTGGTTGCAGTATCCTTTTGTTCACCTTTTGAACAGATTGTGAAGCTGAATTTTGTAGTATGAGATACTACCTTATGGAACTGTTTAGGTGGAACAGTAATTGGAACTACCTCTAGTATTCTGTAGAGATGACCCCCCAAAGAAATAATGACACTGCGAGGTCGAGACTCAAAAACAGCATGGCGCTTCCACATATATGGTTGTCCCAAGAGAACATCACAAACATCCAGTGGGGAAACATCACATAATACCTCATCCTTGAATGGATGGATGTTGTATTCCAATCGACACGGTTAGATGACACAGATATCTCATCCCTATTGAAGCCACCCGATGTTGTATGGTTTTGGGTGTGGTGTTGTCAACAATCCCAAATGTTTGACGACCTCTACTGAGATGAGGTTCTTCCGGCTTCCACTATCAACAATAAAATGCAGCGAGGTCCCCTTCACCCACGTCTATGAATGAAAAAGGTGCTCCCCCTCTCCAGGTTCTATTGGTTCTTCTGGTTGAATTTTTTCGGTCACGACAATAGCTGTGGAGTCTGTGCCAATGATCTATCTTTTACCAGTATTTTCATAATCAGATTCTGAATCAGGGTTCGGCTCCTTATACTTCTTCAATCTGGCATTTCCTTGATCTTTTGAGTATTTCATCTTCATCAAAGGTTACATATTTATTGATTTCAATATGATGGTAACCTAGTATGTAAATTATGAATGCCTTAGAGACCTCACAGTATCCAAAAAATATTCCCTTATTTCCGTAAGTATCCAGCTTAGTTCTCTTTTCTTTTGGAATGTGTACAAATACTAGACAACCAAATATTTTGAGATGGCTTACTTCTGGCTTCTTTCCAATGAATATTTCTTCTCGAGTTTTGAATCCAAGTGCACTATGGGATAATTTGTTTTGGACATATATTGTTGTTCTTGTTGCTTCAACCCATAAGTGCATTGGAAGATCTTGATCATGAATCATAGTCATTATTGCTTCCATAATCGTTCTATTATTTCTTTCTGCTATAGCATTTTGTTGAGGATTATAATGAGTGGTGAGCTCCCACTTAATCCCAGTGTCTCTACAAAAGCTTCCAAATTCATTTGAAGTGTACTCTCCTCCATTTTCTGACCTGAGTATCTTGATTTTCCTTTCGGAGAGGTTTTTTACCAAGGCTTTGAATTTCTTGAACTTTCCAAGTACTTCATCTTTTGACTTCAAGAAATAAACCCAAGTATTGCAAGAGTAATCATCAATAAAGGATGCATAGTATACATACCCTCTTAGAGAGGTTGATGGCATTGGACCGTATACATCTGAGTGAACAAGTTCCAAGATTCCTTCTTCTTTATTGCCGCTCTTTGGAAAAGGATTATTTATGTTCTTTCCTTGTGCACATCCCTTGCATACACCTTCATGATCAACCTTTAATTATGGTAAACCTGTGACTACCTTGCTTACATATTGTAAGGCTTTTTAGTTGATGTGAGCTAGTCTTCTATGCCAAAGTTCACAATGACTTTCGGTAGAGTGAGTCAAGGCTACATCTGAGTAACATTTTAACTTGTACAAACCACCTTCTTCTCTTCCAATAACAAATGAAACTTCTATAGGTATTCCTTTAGACCACATAATAACTTCACCATCTATGAATGCAACCATGAAACCTTTCTTATCTAGGGCTAAAATAGAATGTAAATTCTTTTTCAAACCTGGTACATAGAGTATATCCTTCATTCTCATCGGAGTTCCTAAATCAAGTTTTTAGGTGGCTTCTCCCATTCCTTTCATAGGGTACTCATAATCATCTCCAAGTGAAACTTTTTGGGGGGATTCATTTTCTATAAGACTAGAGAGAGTGTTCTTTTGACATGTCATGTGCTTAGAGGCACCACTGTATATGAGCTAAGTATCCTTTCTAGTTGTCACGGATCCTGAGGGAGCGGAAAACAAAACGTATTATTCAATCTCTTCTTTAGTTAACTTCTTGGGTGGCTCATCATCTTTAGTTGCATGGGTGTGATGTATTTTGTTATTTTTCCTCTTGCATTCTTCCCTTTTGGTAGGACAGTTCTTAGTAATGTGTCCCATCTTATCACAATGATAATATTGATAGGAGGAGAAATCTTTTCCCTTTCTTTGACCCTTAAGATATTTCTGGCATCTCTTTGGAGAGTGAGATTATTTATGGAAGTGGGTCTCCTTTTGAAAATGAGACTTTTTCTTTCCACGCTTAGCATGAGCATCTAGGGCTTGATCTTCATCTCTTAATAGGACAGCTTCTCGGTTGGCCACTCTTTCTTCTTCTTGAACACATTCTTTCCATAAAGTTTCAAATTGGAGTTTCTCTTTTCTTGCACAAATAGTTTGGATGAAGGCATCCCAAGGTATTGTGAGACCATTAAGAGTTGTCATCATGAGTTCATATTCATCTAAGTTGTCTCCAATTGCCTCTAATTGTTCCTTGAATTGAGAAACCCTAGAGAAATAGTCTTGAATTTTTTCTCCTTTTTGCATCTTTGTATTCTTAAGTTGGGTTCTCGAGTTCATATTTCGATTGATGTTCTTTCCTTCATACATTCTGGTTAGGGAATCAAACATATCTTTTGGAGTATTCTTAGAAGACACTTTGTAATACCCATGTTTCCCCCAGCTTGTAATTAATCATTAATTATGATCACCATGCTATGGCATGTGAACAATGTAAATGTATTGTTGTTTAGATTGCCAATAATTGACTATGGGGGTGAAGCCTCGAAGTAATGGCCATGATATCACTAGAGGAAAGAGTGAGGAAACTATAGAGAGGGTTCATTATTTCAAAATGACCCAAATTTCTCCTTACTTAAATAATAAGCCTCATCCTGATCCCAAGGAGAAATCAATTAATAAGAAAAGGATTGGTGGTTGAAAAATCAACTACCCCCTTAAATAGAAGCATGGAGGGTCTGGATGAAGAGGCAGAAATTTTTCATCCCGAAGTACCATAGAGGGAAGTTTTTCTTGCGGGCCCAGACTAACCCAAGTTTCCTTCTGACATAAGGAATAGGACAAGTCCAGAAATTTCATGAAGAGGAGAAAGGCGTGCAAGAATACCCGTGAAGCAAGACAAGAAGGAGATGCATCGAGGGGAAAGTGTGACATGGATATGCAGAAGAAAAGAGGAAAAGTGTGTGAGATTCTCTAGCTGAGAAGAAGAACTAGAAGCTTGATAAGGTCTTTTGGTTATTGGATAGAACAAGAGAAAGGATCTCTCGGAATTTGCAGAAGACATGACATGAGAAAAAGTTCATGAGATTGATGTTGAGGGAGCATATGATAAACCTTGCAGAGACTGTGACAGAGAAAGAACCTCTGAGAAACTGAAAAGGTTCCCTAGTGATATCATGGCTTGGCACAGGGGTGGCCAGAGTGATAAGAATGAAATCCTTTGAGACTATGGTTGGGAGGAGAGGCTAACACCCACATTCAGTTGGTCAGTTATCAACTGTAATAGATAAGTGTTTCATTTACCCTATGCACTTAGATTGAAATGCATGTTTTGAATGTCTGAGTTTACTTATCTGAGAGTTAATTAGGTAATGTTATGTTATCTACTTTCAGAGTTATATACATGTGCATGCATTTTATAGTTGAAGAAATGAACCTTTGATATTCTATAAGTTTCAAATTATTTCTCTTCTGTAATCCTGGTGCAAGGAATACACATATGCTCATTCAAGTATAAAAGCTCGAAGGATAGAACCATGCACAGTGTGCAAGGCCAACACTTAGTGAAGCATAGAAAGTTTCTCAAGGTGAGAGAGTGCAAGGAGTGCGCAGGATAATTTTCTAAGTCTCATGCTTAGTAAAGATAGCGATATTTAGGTCACGAAAGGGAGGATTCTTGTATTAGAAGATGAGAGGACGAGATCCATTCGGGAGGAACCAAAGTATTTCATGATCGTTGGGTATGGAGAAGAAGCATGAGTGTTAACCCCTCAAGTCTTTCGGACTTCACAAGTTCATCAGATGTTATGTGTTCATCGTAAAGGAGGATAATTCTCTGAAGTCTCGGAGCCCAAAGTTAATCTGGGTCGTTGATAGTAGAGGGACACATGGTCCTCAGATCAACGGTTATCTGGAAGCTCGGTTCTGTAGCGAAATCGAAATACAATCACAAGAGTGTGCAAATTTCACGAAGATCCAAAGGCCAGATAAAATCTTGTTTGTTGGCGTCAGGTGCACGTGGTGATGGATCGAGTGTGGTTCAGAATTAAGCACTCTGGGAGATCTGAGGAGTGTTGTGCTTTGGGTCCAGAGCTCCCGAAGGCCCGAAGGCTGAAGTATATCTCGATCGCCCATTGTAGAGTGCAAGTGGACCGATGATCAGAGTTTTCTGCATGTTCGATGTTCTAAACTCCAGAAGGAAGTGTGGTTCAAGGCAAGAAAACCTCTGAATGTCAAAGTTATAAAGTGACATGAACCGTTGATTTGATAATACATCAGGATCCCTCCTTTCCATTTGATCTAGACTGTAGTTAGCACTTTGGCAATATATTACTTCGGTAGGACGGTGATGTCATGACATTAAACTCCTTGAATGTCAGAGCTGTGAATAAACGTGGGTCGTAGATATAGAGACCCTTCAGGATATCTAATGACCATTAGATCTATACCATGGTCATCTCGGTGTTGACCACTCTGGGAGAAAGGAGGAAGTCACACCACGAACTCCCTGAATGTTGAAGTTACGAAGTAACGGAGGCCGTCTATCCAGGGGTTACATGGACACACCTTGACTGTAGAATCGAAGGACTTGGAAGGCTATCAGTCCAGGGTGACATGGAATGTTGATGTCACCTAAGGTGATGTGGAACCCCATTTTATGTGCCACATGTCATCTGGATTCGTACGTTTCACAGACCCTATAGGCCCATTAACATGTGACACATGTCACCCACTGAAGTAGCCACGTAGAGAGATTTTGGGTTCCTTCAGAACTTTGGGAGTTCGGAACTCCGGAGACTTGGGATGTTAGAACATATGCTCCAAAAAGGGTCAAATTTCGTAGCTACGTGGCAACACCTCAGGAGTTCAGGATATCAGGACTCTGGAGAATTCGCACCAGAAAGGAGAACGGGTGTTGAACGTCGAAGTGTCGAACGTCAAACTCCACTGCAGCTTATGTGTCAAATGAAGATCAAATCTCGTTGTTGTATTGGACAGTGGATGGACTTCCACTATGGATGTAGGATCTTGAAGATGGTAGGAGTGACATGAATCCATGTGGATGCCACATGGCCCTCAACCAATGAACACTTGAAGAACTTCGGGAAGCCATAACTTGCAGCATAGAGCTCGGATTTGAGCCTAGTAGCAGTCATTAGAACACTACAGGTGAGTATAAGAGGATAAATACCTTGGACAGAGGACTCGAGATGTTTAAGGAAAGTGAAATTTTGATGCCATATTCCTTAAAAGGGTACTAAAGGGTTTAGGTGTGTTACAAATTGGTATCAGAGCATGGCAACAAGACTTGGCCTACTTGGGCTCATGAAAGAATCAAATAATTTTTATTTCTTAGAAAAATTTAAGGGAGAGGGCATACTACCCTACCCTATCTGGCAAATCATGATTCATACATAGGCTTGGATGGGCTGGAGAATACTCATAAGACTACTTTACCAAGGCTAAAATGAGTATGCTGAGAGTATCATTGTTGTATAGAAATTATCTGCATAAGTCCATTAAAGAGGAGGATGTATATTAAAAATTCAGTTGGGATTTTACCCAACGACATTGAATCATGCTAGTCTATGGAAAAGGGAGTCTATCATTTCTTTAGGGAAATGATAGCCAATCTTATAAGAGTGGGATTATGTTTATGGGCACTAATAGCAGGACTTGGATGTGAATGGATTGAAAAGATCTGTAGTAGTGATAATTACTACTTTAATGAAGGATTGATGGAAGTGTTAAGATCAATTTACTTGACCTATAAGGAATGAAAATTGTTGCTTGAATAAACCAGTAAGCAAGTAAAAAGGAACCCTATAGATTGATAAGAAACTTCATGAAGGTAGAAGTGAAGTGACAAGAGCAAGTTCAAAAGCTCATGGTTGTGTTAGGGGAGTGTGTATCCCTATTAACTTAAGGGTGTGTCTATGCAAGAGGAATGAGTCTAGTTACCATTCTCTAAAAAGGGAGAGCATGTGAAACTCTCGGATTTCGAAGGGAACTGAGAAATGATTTTTTTTCTAGGTACAGAAATTGTTGGGCAATGTTTTTCTAATCAAGATGATAAACTGAGCTGTAGAAATATGGAGTGATTGAGTGAGAAATCACAGCAGCCTCCCTTGCTTGGTGGATAGGAAACTAATCTGCCAGAATGTCTGTGGGAGAAAGAGAGTGACCTTCATCCCTGGTTGTTGTTGAATAGAAGAAAGAGTTCTAGGTGTGATGGTTAAGGCTGATCTACATTTGCAACCTAACTTATGTTTTAATGAGAGTAGAAAAAAACAACTAGAACCTCTACAAAAATTTAAAGAGAAAGAGATGGACCCTCTACCCAAGATTGATTATAGTCTAAAGATACTCTGGAGTTCTGTATTAAAATACTTATTAAGTAACATACTTCGAAATTGTATTTGGGATTTAAGGAAATAGTCCAAATGTTATTAGACATTAAAATTTATTGTAAATGAGGTAAAATGGTTAATTAAATGATTGCTCTTGAATGTGGTAAAGGAAGTGTTGGGGAACTTCTAGATGCCCAATGGGTCGAATTGACATCAAGCGGTGGATGGTATCCATATAGATATGGTTTGGAATACTTAAATCGTAGTGAGGGGAATCCAGAAAAGTATTTCCTTGAACGAAAGTTATGTTGATCAAGACCAATTAGAAGCTATAATGGTTGTTTTGTTACCTTGGGCATGGTTATAATTGCCCAGACTATATTATGAGTTGGGAAATCTTTTTATGGAAGTTGAGGCAAGAGTGTTTTCTTTCTAGTTGTTATTGTATAGAAAGGGGAACATAGTTATGACTATGTCTATTAAACTATCAGGTGGATATCATGTGAATGATTGCAAGTTCTCAATCGAGAGGGAAGCTCAATGTTAAATATTTCTATGGAACGTGTCTTAAGAATGGAAGTAAGATCCTTAGGAGAAGGATCTGGAAGTTTGATATGTCCATGAAAGACATGGAAAGGGTACAATCAATGAGATTGCATGATGAATGTTTAGCTATGTATGTATATGTTGGAGTGCATCAATTTTATGCATTGTGAGGTTACTTGATATGAAGACCGATATTAAGGCCAAATAGATATGAATGAATGATATTAAATGTGCAAGTGATTCACATATATGATGAAAGAGTAAATGAGCAAGCATGTTATGTTGTCATGATAAAAGGCAACATGATTATGCCTTTGAGTATCGCATGAGAACAATTGTGAAAAATCATGAGCTAAATGGTTTTAACGAAAATATGTATGTGAGCTGCAAAATGTACCTATGGTAAATACACATAGGCTTATGATTATGCAGGTGGTTAAGTGAATCATGGATGTAAGTTAAGAAAACAAGGAATATGTGTGGATAAATAATCTGGATGCATAACAAATATGCATGTTTATATTCCTTATGGAATATTTGGTAAACTACTGAAGCTAACTCAAGGTTGAGGCTATCACAGATAGTAAAGGATATTCAATAAGGAAGTTGCATGTTGAAGGAGTTCCCTGTGGAGGAAATGTGTGAAGACTCTGTCGGGAGAACAGAGTCACAACCTTAATGACTGTTGAGAATTGAGTAGTGGGCTACAAGCCTCTMTMTMTATATATATATAGATAGATAGATAGATAGATAGATAGATAGATAGATAGATGAGTTAAATGGTTTTAATGAAAATATGTATGTGAGTTGCAAAATGTACCTATGGTAAATACACATAGGCTTATGATTATGCAGGTGGTTAAGTGCATCATGGATGTAAGTTAAGAAAACAAGGAATATGTGTGGATAAATAATCTAGATGCATAACAAATATGCATGTTTATATTCCTAATGGAATATTTGGTAAACTATTGAAGTTAACTCAAGGTTGAGGCTATCACAGATAGTAAAGGATATTCAATAAGGAAGTTGCATGTTGAAGGAGTTCCCTGTGGAGGAAATGTGTGAAGACTCTGTCGGGAGAACAGAGTCACAACCTTAATGACTGTTGAGAATTGAGTAGTGGGCTACAAGCCTCTATATATATATATATATAGATAGATAGATAGATAGATAGATAGATAGATAGATAGATGAGTTAAATGGTTTTAATGAAAATATGTATGTGAGTTGCAAAATGTACCTATGGTAAATACACATAGGCTTATGATTATGCAGGTGGTTAAGTGCATCATGGATGTTGGTTAAGAAAACAAGGAATATGTGTGGATAAATCATCTAAATGCATAACAAAGATGAATTTTTATATTCCTTATGGAATATTTGGTAAACTATTGAAGCTAAATCAAGGTTGAGGCTATCACAGATAGTGAAGGATATGCAATAAGGAAGTTTCATGTTGAAGGAGTTCCTTGTGGAGGAACTGTGTGAAGACTATGTCGGGAGAATAGAGTCACAACCTTAATGACTGCTAAGAATTAAGCAGTGGGATACAAGCCTATATATACAAAAATCCTGGATTACATTTTAAAACAGCATGCATGAATGGAAGACTAACAAATGAATGTTGTTCATTCTGATAATTAAATGGTATTGTACAGAATGCATAAGTTCATGATTCATTATGAACAAAAAAATTTCTATTAAAGCATGATGATGTATCCTAAGGGTTAGGGTGAGCCTAACCAACAATGCTCACCCTAACCCTTAAAGTGATTGTTAAGTACAATAGGAAATTGGTATCTTCGTCTTCATCACTGAGAGCATGATAACCATTTTCTTTCCCTACCACAATAGAGTGGGGATCATGACCTTCTCTTAATTCGCCCTCAAAAAATCAAGGACGTGTAGGGTTCTGTAGAAATTCAAAAACTAAAACAGAACCCTCCTGGGACCAGGGATAGAATGTTGAATAACTAATGGGATTTAATGGAGAATGTGTAGCAACAAAATCAACATCATACACAAGTAATCCTCCTCCTCCTTTACTCAAAGAATATTTTGAAGCACTCAGATCTATCTTGGCAGTGGGGGCATTGCCTCCTTCTTCTTCTTCTGCATGCATGAAGAATGTCAGTATTATTTCCACCTCACTCTCTTCTTCCTCCTTCAAATTTCTTGTGTGTGTCTCATTGATCCCACTACATATGATCATTGCTATTTCCATAATTAGCACAAGTGCACTACGGCTACAAGAAGTCAAAATCACCATGATGCTTATTCTTATCCAACCCAATACTCTGCTTCACTGGATGAATGAATGGAAGGCTCATATGTTACTACGCAGGTGAAGTGATGGGATGGGGAGATGTGTTTATATAGTTTGGCCAGTGTTGAATGTGAGATAATATATGCCAAAGCAAATATGTGCAGGCATGATTAGGTTTACCAAGGGATTTTGAAATAATAAATCAGAAATTGATCTGAGGAATTTAGCTTTGGCGTGCATCAGCAAATAAAATGAATTGTTAGAAATGATCCTTGAGAAACCTGCTCACAATTACTTTTCTTCTTCTTAAATCAAGTGGTCTTTCTGAGGATGACGAAGAGATTAATGAGAGTTTGTTTGGGAGTGTAAGTTTCTAGTGACGACGCAGTTTATGAGTTGGAGTAGGTATTGTTTCTTTGTAACCTGCTCTGCCTTGACTCAACTGAGCGTATATTTTGCACTTCATCACATCACCTTATCCCACCTCAAGATAGGGTCAATTCAATATAGTAATTCGTCTAGGGAGGAAAGCTAACTTCGTAAGTTGTGAAAAGTATGTTTCCTTATCTTCAAATCACACCGGCATGTTAAAACATTTGCATGTGAAAAATTCCACATAGAAATCAATGTACTTTTTGGAGCTCAAAAAGCCTTTGCTCACATTTCATTACAATTACAATTATAAAGTTCCACGATTTGTGAAGAATTGATTGGGAATGAACTATTATATAATTTGTCATTTATTTTGGTATTTTTTGAAATTATTGGTTTGTAGGTAGTAGGTTGAGCTTTGATGGTTTTGGGCCCAAAACTTTCTAGAACTTGTTTGAAGCCTTAAATCATCGTTTTTAGGCTCAAAACTTTGCAAAAAAAATGTCAAGCCTCACAATGTCATTGTACCCTAGCATGAAGGTCACCTCAATAGAATTTTTTGGCCCTTGACCAAGTTTTGAGGAAACATTGGTCATATTTGACCATTTTTGGGACTTCGACATGCTGGTCGAAGATGGAGCGCCCAGGTGAAGCAGAGATCATGGGATATGACTCATTTTGTGGGATTTTGGAACTAGCAAAGGGTTTTAGGGTTTATGTAACGAGTTAAGGGATGTTGGCCCATGGGTTTACCCATGATTATGCCTTTTTGTAAATGTATAAATAAGTAATTAAGTGATGTAATAACTACTACTTGTAATAGGCTTAGTGCATAACTACTAGATCTGGTTGGCTCCGTGCAAGAATGTGTTAAGGGATTGTAGATATAAGTGCAAGTGTTTTGTAAGTTTCTTTGTGCACAGACATTGTATGTAAGTGCTCTGTGCCATTGAGGAGTTGGATCTGTGCCTTGACCTAATTTTGGGGAAGGTGGATCTAGTGTGTTGTGTGCAGATCATCTGTCCACTGCAGAGTTGGGCTTTGTGGCTTTGTGCACAGGAGCAGATGAATGTAAGAAGATCAAAGACTAATAAAGAAGAAGAAGAAGTTGGTGGATGTAGCACGACACTTGGGTGAACCACATATATCATGTGTCTTGATGTTCTTTGTGCGATGTTGTTTATGTGGTTATTTACTTAGTGTTGTTGTTGTTATGTATAATGAATGCATCTGATGTTGTAGCTTAGTGCTTAATGATGTGAATGAATGCTATATCTGAGCTAATTATGTGTGCTAAGTGATTGGAAGTGTTAGATCTTTCTTATTATTGTGTTGCTCTGTAATAAGGGTTAATATGATATGTACATGAGAATCATAACCTAATGCATATTGTTGGCTAAGTGCTTGGTTAAGTATTGTAATCATATATTTGTTTCCCAGCTTGGTTGTAGACACCTAAGTCCTGCAACCCCCCCTACCTCTACCTCGAGTGAGACTTTATCTGCTTCATAGGTGTTGTCGAAAGGGATGGTAGTTAGGGTTTTATTGGTGCACTGTTGAAGTGTTGAACCCTGGGTCTGCCCTATGTGCCAACAAATGGTTCAGTTGTCGGGACCTGAAACTGTGGTTGCTGGGAACTGAATAACAGAGAAAGCTCTACGTGTAGATATGTTTTTGTAGTGCACAGTATTCTCCTTGACTTACAAAGATCTGTACTAAGAAAGAAATCGGATCTAAAGAAAAGAGGTATGATCTTAAAGCTTTGTGCTCTGGTAAAGGTAAGATAAGTGGAAATTTTTGTTTCAAAAGTATGAATCTAGGCATTCTTGATAGATTTTGTCCTAGTCTGGAAACTAGGGCACAGTTAGAAGAAAGATTTGATCTGAATAAATTTTATAGAAATAGAGAAAGATATGTTATTCCTATGCATAGAAAGAATTTTGGGGCTAATAAGTGGATGCAGGAACCTAGAAATATTTTTTGCATATTGCAAATCCATCACTGTGATCCTAGTGCGCAGTACAGGAGAGGCTGGAACTCATTTAAAATAAAAAGAGGATTAACATTGTGTTATAATTGCATAAGATCTAGACATCTTTCTAAGGAATGCCCTGGTATAGGTCCTATTTGTCTTTGTTGTAAATCTATTGGTCATGAGGTTGAGGATTTCCCTAGGATGATTGCTAAATTTGAAAAGATGAACATGAGGCAAGAAAACTATAAAGAAGGTCAAGAGACTAAGGATATGTTAGAAAACCAAAAAGAGAAAGAATGAAAGAAAGCTCAAACTATGTTAAAAGAAGTAATGGATGATCGCAGAGACATCAATTTACCAGAGATCCTGAAAGAAAAACAATGCATAGTTACAAGGATAGAAGACTACGACATAGACTATGTATTAGATGAAGAAACACATGTGAATATTATGCTAGAAAGCACTTGGAAAATTTTGGGAAAGCTTGTTATGATACCTTCACTGGGAAGGATAGGCTTTTTTAAAGGAAAAATGATAACCCTATGTGGAAGATTTACTAACATACTTATGCTTGCTCATGAAACATCGACAGAAGAAGACTTCAAAGTTATAAGGTTTGTTGAGAACAGCGCCCCATTCCCACTTTTATTAGGAAAGACTTGGATTGAGAAAGATCAGATCAGAAGCAAAGCAGAGGAGGAAGCTACAGAACAGAAAAAGCGAGAATTAAGGGACTTCATAGCCAGAAAAATAGTGCGACTAATAGAAGAACAAGAGGATCAGTCGAAGCAATAGAGGGATAGAGAATTAGCTATCGAAGTTGAAAGAACATGGGAATTCTTTAAGAACCTGTCCATGCAAGAAAGAAGTATAGCCACCCCAGAATTAGCAAAAGAAGGAACATTAATCGTAGGATATGTAAGAGTACATCAGTAGTGTGAAGTCACCTTACTAAGAGAAGATAATAATAAGAGTGGAAAGAGGAATCTAGAGACTAAGATCACAGGAAAGAAGGAAGGGAATCTCAGTAAGAAGAAATCCAAGTTATCAAAACTACGAGATGTTCAAGAAAAGACTTCATAGGAGGCAGATATGTAGAAGTTGAACCTCATCGGAATAGAAGAACCAGGCAGAATGGGTCTTTGCCATGGCGAAGCTATATGACCGTTGGAGAAGCCTTGACCGTTAGAATAACACTTCTGAATGGATAGAAACACAGTTATTGATGGAAATACCATTGTTGGACCGTTGGGACGGTGCCATAACAGACGGATTTGTATTGATTGAGGCATTCCTGCCCATTGGAGGAATATGTTATGACACTTTCTTATTTAACCTGTCAGACGCTGCACTAGGACCACTTTTCGCAAACCGTGATTATCCGAGCTAACAGAGAATCCATTGTATCGTGTTGTTCTTTCTAGACCTCGCCATCCATTTGAGTACCTTGCTTGTCTGTTCGCCTACCCAATTTATTTTATTACAAGTGTGAATATTGGGCAAACATAGCGCGTTAGAGAATTCTATGGAGGAAATACTTGTACACCTCACGACTGAGAGAGTCATGTCTGTGGGAATACAGGGATCATCAACTAGCAGATCACAAGCATCTCCCTCGACTAGACGTCACTCTAGCTGAACCTCTACTGAGAATCTAAGAAAACACCGAGATGTTTTGGCTAACACGAAGCAAATCCCATCGGTCTTGCCAGAGTACACATCACCTTTGGCTAGCATGGTGAACCACGACGGTATCCCACGTGACTCTGAGTACACGATAATCACTACGTACATCCCGAAGGAGATATGCGTAGTTGGACCCCAGTTAGGAAATATCCTAGATCTAAAGAACAGTGACTTCAACCTCAGAGATTGGAAGAACTACGTGATGCTCACACCGCATCAGTATTTGATGAAGATGACTGGGAAGAAGCAATGCATAGTCTCCCAACCATGGATAAAGGACCTCGCACAGTTGACGATCCTAAATGTAATGAATATTCCTCACTTTGGCCGACATCAAGAGGTTAACGCTTGCATTAAAATCCTCCTGTCATGTTACCATGGAGGGTATCTGTGGCTTGAAAGGCACATGACGGTGGATCCGATGTTGATCCATCTCATTACAGGACTGAGCATGCAGGTACCAGACCCTCAACAGTTCTACCCAGGGAATACTTTCAATTGCTCCCTGGCACAACGCATTAAGGAAGATTATGGTGATGTAGAAAAGGGAAAGCAATCCTACAAGGTAGCCTCCATCCAGGATAGCACAGTGCACCTATCTTGTTATCTTATAGTCAGTAATCTCATTAGAAATAACCGTCCCATGCAAGTCACGGGATTTGTCGTAGACCTCACAGGGAAGTGCGTAGAAGGAATGCAAATGAACTAGGTGAGTTACCTCGTCAACGAGTTGGAGAAGGACTATCGTGAAGCGCAAGATTAGGGAAATCTATGCTCTAACTCAAGCTATTAAAAAATGGAAGAATTGTCTAATAGGAAAGGGGATCATCATCTACATGTAATCACCAACCATTACAGTATTTGTAGGCCCAAAGTAATCTTAAACAAACTAGACACTACAAGTGGATGGGGATTTTACAACAATTTCATCTAATCATCAAATATAATAAGTGCAACACTAATAATTTGAAAGACATGCTTTCAAGTCCACTCACATCCAAGATCATAACTTTGGAAACTCTTATGCACATGAATCCTTTCACTTGTGATGCATAAAAAGAGACATACGCATAAGATGAGGAATTTAAAGAGGTGTTCCAACAACTACAAGGACAAGTTCATGTAGAAGAAGGTGGTTGTAACGTTGTCTATCATCTCAAGGAATGGTTGCTCTATAAGGTAGAAAAGATTTATGTTCTTAAGGTGAAATATTGCATCTTATCAGAGATGCTCATACCTCCAAAGTTGCATTGCATTTTGGAGTTGAGAATATAGTTGTCAACTTACATGGATATGTGTATTGGCCAAGAATGCGGGAAGATATAGATTGATTTATTAAAGGATGCATACTTTGTTGTACCAAAAATCCTAGTAACAAAAAGAGAGGTTTATACCATCCCCTACTTGTACCTACTAAACCTTAGGAGAGCATATCCATGGATTTCGTGGGTGGTTTTCTAAGAACAAGGGACTTGACTATCTGTTTGTGGTAGTTGGAAAGTTTAGCAAGATATGTATTCTCATTCCTTGTAAAAATACCATTAAGGGACAAGATGTAGCAAACATGTTCGTTGAAAAGAATTCGGTGCATTTTGGGATACCAAGGAGAATCATCTCATATAGACATACTAGATTTATCATTACCTTTTGGACTACACTTTCGGAGAAAATGGATACCAAGTTGAAGAGATCGACAACTTTAATTTGAATTTGAATGTATTTTTTTAAATGTGTTTTTTTTCATTTTTAAGAAAAAAATATTTGTGAAAATTCTCTTTTCTATTTAGTTATTTTTTAGTGTAAATTATTAAAAAAAAAATTGTAAATAAATTTTCAAGTGACCATTTGGGGTCTAATTTTGGATTGTTTATTTTTGTAAGGTTTGGTTGTCAAGGCCACAAAATCAATTAGGTCGTAAAAAGCTATAATTTTAATGTTTAGAAAAAACATTCTTCTTTAGGTAGCACCACTTTTTGTTTTGGGTGTTGATTTTAAGGTTTTTCTGAGCTACAGTATGAGTTCTAAAGGCCATGTTTGAAAAATGTTGTAATTTTGACCCCGTCAGAAAAAATGGTGTTATCGTTAACGCCACTTTTTTATTTGGGGGTTGATTTTCATGTTTTTTATGCAAAAATATGGGTTTTGAGGGCTACAGTTCTCGTTTTTAGGTCACAGTTCTTGTTAAGTTGGTAATATTGTTATTAATGCTCAAATATAATATACAATGGTCTAAGATGGAAGTAGGGAGCACGAGAGGGGTAATGATTCCACCATAGAGGAAGAGGGAATGGGACCTATGGGAAAATAATCCTTTGTTTTCCACCATATGCCATAAATGAAGCCATATTCCTCCATTGAACTAGAAACCCAATCATTAAATGCATATAGCGATTGGTGGGGAAGTGTTCTCATGTAGTTATTAAAGCATGCTCTAAGTGAAATTATTGTGAGGAAGTGTGAGTACTTTATTTTCATGTCAAATGGAATGTCAACCATCATTTTCCTCAACTCTCTCATTGTCATTCTTTATTCCATCATTCTTGCATTCATGCTCTAGACTTCTCATGCATTATTCTCCATTGTTAACCGTGAACCAATCTGGGATTTGACTAAATTAGTGTCATGAAGAGGAAATTTTCAAACCTTGGATGAGATATAGTTTTTGTAGGAGATCAAAGAGGATGTTCAATTTAGGAATCATTTACCCACTATGTATTTGTTGCTCATTGGAATCTTAAGAGCCAAGTGTTAATTTGCAAGGTATTCAGGCTACGAGGCATTTAGCGAATTGGACTCTTTCTACTTCCATACTAGTGTCTATTAGTATGGAAGGGGCCCACATAATGTCTAGACAAATTAAATTTTGATGGGGACCACTTAAGTCAACATGAGATTAAGTCATAACCGTTGGATGTGTCTTAAGTTGTCTCAATGTTTGATTAAGTCCTAACCGTCAGATGTAGATCTTGAGAAGAATATCTAAGGGCCAGGATTGAATGAGAGAACATGATAGGGTTACAAATCACCAAGGAGGCCTCATTTCTCATTATCTCAAGAGAAGTTAGCCAGTTGAGTGAGAGTGGTTCTTCAAGGGAGATCAAGTGACAGGTTGAGTCAAACCAGTCAGGAGAGGACCAAGTAGGGTCAAGAAAACAGTCGAGTAGGGCCGAGAAGAGGTCGAGTTGGAGTGAGAAAGAAGAGAAAGGGGGATAAGTGAGATCCCAAGAGGTCTCCAATGACAAAAATTTGAGCTAAAGAGGGTGTATTTAGGTTGCAAAGAAAGGGAACAAAGTTACTAGAATTTGCAGTAAGCATAAGAGAGGTCGTATGAATCGTATGGATTGGTGAGTGAGTCTGAGGGAGGTTCATACCATCTAGTTGATAGATAAAGAGGATAAATATACTCATATTAAGAGTTGTGCAACCACCAATAGAAAAGAGAAGAGGAACATGAACCATAACAGGGATTATGTACAATTGTACGACCGCCTAACAAAATAACTCAGGATTGTACGGAGCCATACAGTCTGTACGACTTCCCATAATGTCAGCATTGTTTGGTTCTATATAATTATATTTGGATTAAGCATTTTAATAAGGTTTTTCCCAAAGGAGTGGGATTTCCAAACATTTGCATTGATAATATTTTGTGTGGCTGCTCATATTATTTTTTTTGTTAATGCTTATTGGATAAAATGTGTGTTTTGAACTAGTCATTTAGATCTAAAACTTATTGTTCCTCCATATGAGTTTATGTTATTTTTTTTACATGGTATTAGAGATAATCCCATGACAACTCCAAAATATTTTGTGAAGTATTGTGCTCCATGGACAAGGAAAGGAAAGTCGACCCAGTTGTCAAAGAACCCATGTTAGCCAAGTCAGGCTTCTTTCATCAGAATGGTCAAGATTTGACCTGGAGAAAGGGTGTTGTAGAGTCTACAACCCCTCCAGGTTTAAGAAGAAGGACTTGTGAAGAGGGTCGACATGTTCAGTATAAGAGGTAGGAAGTTGTAGTTGGCCCGGGATCCCAGGATTTCTCAAGAGGTGTTGAGCTGAGAAGGGTCTCTAGAAGAGGCTAAAGTTGAGTAGCAATATGCCTACAAATATCAAGTATGAGGACACAATAGATGGTGCTTCCAACTACGTACAGTGGAATTACTAGATGAAGAATTTTCTTCAAGAAAGTAAGGTATGGGGTATTGTTGAGAAGGATTCCACAATCCCCATTGATCCTAAGGACAAAGAATTGCATTATTCTCTAGAAATCATATCTCATAGGATTCTCCTAGATGGGTTGAAGGATCACCTCGTACCCAATATTGGTGAGAAGTAAACAACCCATGAGATGTGGTCACATATAAATGGATTGTTTGAGGCTAAACATGAGAGAAAAATCATGGCTCTCAAGAAGAGACTTCAGCACACAAGGATGAAAAAAGGGGAAGATGTTCCAACCTATATCACCAAGGTGAAATAGTTATTAGATGAGATTCTTGGAGTATAAGTAAAGCTATCCCTAGTTGAGATGGTTAGATCAACTTTGAGAGGCTTCCCAAAGAAGTGGGACCCTTTTATTACAGGAGTAGTGGCCAGAGAAAACCTTCCAGACTAGGACAAGTTGTGGAATGAATGTTTCCAAGAAGACATCATAAGAGGCGGGGATGTAGATGAGGATGAAGAGGAGAAGAATCTCTCCCTCACCTCCAAGAGGGGAGCTAGAGGTAGGAAAGGACCAACTTTTAGAGTAGGAGCGACAAGTGGTAGTCCAAAGAAGGATCTCTCACATATTCAGTTCATGTATGTGGTGATTTTAGACACTACGCCATCCAGTGCTCTCAAGCCAAGAAGGGAAAGGGACCTAAGGGTAGGAAGCAGCAAGTGGTTGCTTCAGCAGAAGAGGAGGATGAGGATAAGGAAGAGGAGGAGTAGCAGTTGGTTGTCACAGCTCGCCCATTTTCCAAGATGTTCAAGGATGAGTATACACTCTTCCTTGACTCAGAGGAAAGATCTAGAGATGGTGGTACCTAGACAATGGTGCCACTTTCCACGTGATTGAGGAAATATATGCATTCCAGGAGTTCTTAGCTCAAGATATGGGCTATGTAATATGTGGTGTGCACTCTAGCATGGTGGTAGTCCGAGGAGAAGGTATGGTGTCACTACATATATAATCAGGTAGGATTATAAGGGTTCCAAGGGTACTTTATGTACCAAGTATGAGAGTTAGTGTACTCTCAATATCATCCTTGGAGGATAAATGGTACGATGTAAACCTCTTTGGTTTTGGTGTTCATAATCTTTCTATCAAAGGTCAAGCTCCAAGACCACCTGTGATGATAGGCATCTGTGAGGATCGCTTGTATAGGATGTGGGGGAAACACATCTATAACTTCGGGAGTGGAATTCATAGGAAATTTGGATCGCATTTAAGAGAGCAGGAGGCTCTCCTCAGTAGGCCCACATGGTGGGAGTGGACTCATTTTGAGGACTGGGGATACCCAAATGGTCTCAGTACAAGTGGCAGTAGCAACTACAGAGTAGAGGAGGTTGAGTATCCATACTTAGAGAGGATGGGTCTCTCATATTCAGAGGGAGATACTCATAATGATGTGGACCATGGAGGGGGAAGCTCCAGTGGTAGTACCACCCTCGCTAAGAGGGAGTGTTATAAATTTGTAGCTCAGGAAGGTACTTCCATACTAGGGGTGTCTAGTAGTATGAAAAGGGCCCACATAATGTCTAGAAAAAATAAATTTTGATGGGGATCACTTAAGTCAACATGATATTAAGTCGCAGCCATTGGATGTGGCTTAAGTTGTCTCAATGCTTGATTAAGTCCCTACCGTCATATATATATATTTAGGAGAAGATATGAGGGTCAGGATTGAATGAGAGAAAAGGATATGGTTAAAAATCACCAAAGAGGCCTCATTTCTCATTATCTCAAGAGAAGTTATCCAATTGAGTGAGATTGGTTCTTCAAGGGAGATCAAGTGACAGGTTGAGTTGAACCAGTCAAGAGAGGACTAACTAGGGTCAAGCAGAGAGCTGAGTAGGGTTGATAAGAGGTCGAGTTGGGGTGGGCGATAAGAGAAAGGGGGATAAGTAAGATCCCAAGAGGTCTCCAATAAAAAAAATATGAGCAAGAGAGGGTGTATTCAGGTTGCAAAGAAAGGGAATGAAGTTAACATAATTTGCAACAAGCAGAAGAGAGGTCATACAAATTTTACAGATTGGTGAGTGAGGTTGAGGGAGGGTCATACCATCTAGTTGAGAGATAAAGAGGATAAATATACTTAGATTAAGAGTTGTGCAACCACCACTAGCAAAGAGAAGAGGAACCTAAGTCATAACAGGGGTTATGTACAACCGTACGATCGCCCAGCAAAATAACTCAAGATTGTACTAAGTCATACAGTCTGTACAAATTCCTCTATTTCCAGCATTGTTTGGTTCTATGTATGTATATTTGGATGAAGAATTTTAATAAGGTTTTTCCCATAGGAGTGGGATTTCCAAACATTTGTCTTGATAATATTTTGTGTGGTTTCTCATAATATTTTTTTTGTTAATGGTTATTGGATAAAATGTGTGTTTTTAGCCAGTTATTTAGATATGAAACTTATTGTGCTTGTATATGATTTTATGCTATTTTGTTTTACACAGCTTGGGGGTAGTATCTATACAGGGTACCTACGGTTGGGTGGATAATTAAGACTACCTTTGATTAAAATATAATGATATGTGTCGAAATCTGTGATTTAATGCCATCTTTTATTATTAAAATATGTGTATTTTCATGTTGTGTGTATGATTATGCTTTAATCTAGTCGTGTGCTTGATTTCCATGAATTCCTATTACTCCATGCTTGTTTAATTCCACTGCATTTTAATTATTGCACCCTTGAATGATTTTATATGATTCTAGTTCTTTGTAGGAGACCTTTTCTATGGGTATTATGGTGAATGGTCTTCCAAGCAATAGAATATGAATGATCTGTTTAGTGATTACCTATATTGTGACTAGGGGTGTTGGGAAGGGATGTCACAATGTGATATCAAAGCTCAGTTTCAGTGCTTGGCTAATTTGGGTAGTGTTTCATGAGAAGGTCATGACATGCTTCACAATTATGTGTGATCATTGACAATGTTTGGGTATTTAGAAAGAGACAAAATATATTTGGGAAAGTTGAGCATGTTCAACTCTTGCGAGGTGTGAGTGAATGCATCCTTCGTTCTTGATTTCCAAGATTGAGATGGTGATAAACAACATGAAACTATTTGGAATGAGGAGAAATCGATGGACACACTCAAAGGAGATCGAGGATAGAGAAGGATCTATGGAAAATATCATTCACATACATTAACATGGAGTATTTTTCCATGAACAATTGGAATTGAATTCATCAATATAGATAGTCGACCTACAATTTTTCACATAGATTGGAAGAGGCTTGAAAGGGGGTACATATTTTGTCGTGAACAAATCAGATCTCATCCATGATTCTATATCAATGACCCATAGTTACTTGTGTATTTGGAAGTGTCTTGGGATGAGGGAACCTATTTTGTAGTGAACCACTAAGATTGCACATGTTGATCTAGATTTCATCAATGAATTTTTTCCTTGTAGCGTAAAAGAAGGTAGTTTTGGGAGATAAGAAATAAGGGTCTCGATATCACATCACTTAAGGACAATGTGTCACATGGAATAACCTGAGAGCACAATAATTCCCAAGGCCTACATAAAAATTCCTAGGAGACTATACAAAGTCCATTAAAGGTTGACACGACTAACATGTAGCAATTTATGCATGGTCTTCTAATTACCTAACATTAACTAGCCAAAATGAGAGGATGAAATTGTGTAGGTGGATTGGATCCATGGAAATGTGAAGGTATAGAATAGGGCTTCGCACAAACATTGGAAAGAAAACATGTCACTGTGGTGACCTATAAAATCCAAGGAAATTGTCTTGAATGCATGAGGCTCTAAGTCAACATAAAAACACAAAAAAAATAGTGGGCTTGAATGCCAAATTGCATGAAATCCCCATAGTGTTTCTTGAGAATTCAAAAACACTTGTGAAAAAATTCCTTAGTATAACACTTGGAATTCCGAAAGGAATTATGTTGTATTTCATTTGATTATCACAAGAAGGCTCATAGTGACGTAACATAATTACCCTGTTGATTTATTGTATAGCAGAATTGTTGTGCACAATTCCTGAAATGCAATATGGGTATTAACAATGACAACAAAATTGTAGAAGTCATAACACACAATGAACTTCTAAAGCCTATAACTTATGTCTCCAACATCAAAGTTCAGAAAATTTACAGTGAATAGAAAGTTCATTCAGAGGGGAAGGTAACTAAGGATTCCATTATTGCAAAGGCCTTTTTGATTTATCAAAAAAAAAAAAACAGAGACTCAATCTTGGTTAGCCCAAGAAAATGTCATCGTGGAAGATGCACAAAACCCTTCTGATTTTCTAGTAGATTACATGTGTGAAAATCTACAAATTGTAAATGTAGAAATAGAGTCCAATGGGCAAAGAAATCAAGAAAATCCTCCATATATTGCAAAAACTATGAGGAGATTTAGGGTGGAACTTTAAAGCTGCAACACAAATAAAAAAACACATATCAAAACTCCAAAATAGCAAAGCATGGCTAAATTCATCCATGCTTCCAAATTTTACAAAGATACATAGGCAAATGTATCATGGATAGAATTCAAATATTGTTGCTATAAGCGAGATTAGCTTAAGAAGTCATGATCCTCACTAGAGGTTACATAGTACAAGAAGAACCTACCAACATGGGACATATAAGCCATATTTATCAAAATCCTCTATTAGTGAATCATATGCACCTAAAGACTCATTAAGCATCCCATAATCCCCATCGACGGCCATAGGAGAAATAAACCTCTTAGAGATAACTTGCAAGGAGAGTTCCAAAAGGTAAATCCACCTTTGATAATCAAGTTAAATCTAGAGAAGAAGTTGAGGCTTGGCTTCTTGGAGTAAAAAATAATTTCCAAGATCATGACTATAAGACCTCCAGCGCTCAGGCAGGGCACATGCTATTACAATGGGTGTGAAGACGTGACCGTTCGACAATTCGACTAAGTGTGCACTTAGTTTGGTGTGATGGAGGGCACCTCAAGCCTACTTATCAAGGTGCATGGTGAGTCTGAGAGAGGGCTCGTAATGTATGCTTGGAAAGTTGCATTGTGAGTCCCTATTTCTGGTAGCCTTGGTGGTCAATTCATGGGCATCGCCATGAGACGGTTAGGACAGTGTACTAGTGAGAACGCTAGGAGGACCAAGGAGGATGTCTTGTCAAGTAGGATATGCGACTAATAGACGAGACGCTATATTACGATTCTCGATGGAGGATGGTGCGACTTGGAAATGTGGTAGATTGGGTATTTTCCATGGCAAGGCGACATTAGTGGTATGTGCATTGAAGGTATGTACACGCCTTACAAGAAGGGGAATGATCTTCAGTGACTATCATGAGTTAGTCTAGATGGATGATAGCACGATTTCATCTTAGGTAGTCCGTTTTCTGAGTATGCTTGGCTTGAGAGAAGGCACGTGTAGGTGTTGATGGTTGGGTGGCGATGGTCCAACATCACCTATGGTGAAACGAGCATTCAAACTTCCACACTTATAAATATGCCTGGCTTGGTTTCTCCAGGACATGACGGTGAGGTGTATTCTAAATGATACAAGAAATTTGTTGGTCAATCCCAGCACATGAGATAATGTCGGTGTTGCTCAGTGAATAGAATCCTTGGGTGGTATGGTACGATCAAGGGTGACAAGTCTATCCCCATGAAAAATGGTATAAGAGCATCGTTTGAAAGGACATTATGGAACTTTGTCTTCACCACCACCAATAACCCTTTCATCGGATGAGTTGATGGGGCCATGTCGACAAGGACATCAACATTTTCAAGTGGGGGAGAATGTAAGACCTATAGCACTTAGGCAAGGCATGTGTTATTACGACGAGTGGAGAGACGTGATCAGTCAATGAGTTGGCTAAGTGCACCCTTGGTTTGGTGTGATGGAGGGCACATCATGCTTACTTGGAAAGGTGCATGGTGACTCTGAGAGAAGGCACATCGGGCATTCTTGG
This sequence comes from Picea glauca, assembly GCA_000966675.3. Lineage (NCBI taxonomy): Eukaryota > Viridiplantae > Streptophyta > Pinopsida > Pinales > Pinaceae > Picea > Picea glauca. Next base: position 260,775 of record JZKD02S0474149.1, read on the forward strand.
AAAGTTGCATGACTACTCCCTATTTTTGGTAGCCTTGGTGGTCAACTAATGAGTGCAGTCATGAGATGGTTAGGATGGTGTACTAGCGTGAACTCTAGGACGACCAAGGAGGACATATTGTCGAGTAGGATGCGAAACCAACTGGCGAGATACTATGTTAGGCTTCCCGGCAGAGGATGGTGCGACTTAGAAATGTGGTAGATTGTGTATCGCCCATATCAAGGTGACATCAGTGGTATGTGCATTGAAGGTATACAAACACCTTATGAGAAGGGGCATGATCTTCGGTGACTATCATGAGTCATCCTAGATTGATGATAGCACGATTGCAAGTTGGGAAATATATTGTCTGAGTATGCTTAGCTCGAGGGAAGAAAGTGTAGGTGTCACTGGTTGGGTGGTGATGGTGAAGCATCACCTATGGTGAAACGATCATTTGAACTTCCACACATATAAATATGCATGGCTTGGGTTTCCCAGGACATGGCAGTTAAGCGTATTCTGAATTGTACAATAAGGTTGTTGGTCAAGCCCATCACATGAGGTCTTGTTGGTGTCACTCAGCGACTAGACTCCTTGGGTGGTATGGGACTCTCAAGGGTGACGAGTCTAGCCCTATGAAAATGACTAATTAAAAAATATGAAGGTTGGAGTGGCCATATATAATTTAAATGAAAGAGATTATGTTTGGTGGGATCACCTCCAACAAGTAAAGAAGATCAATAAGAGGAAGAAAATGTGGAAGCAATTCAAGAAATACTTTCAGTTCCTTTACCTCTCTTATCATTATTATGAGAGGAAAGTGTGAAAATACTATGAGTTGGAATTGGGGTAGATGACCATGGATAAGTATGTAAATAATTTTTTGGAATCACCAAGGTATGCCCAACATATTTGAAATGAAATGAGAATGTAAAATTTTAGTGCTCTTAAGTGAATCGTCTCAATCTTACATGAATAGAATTGAATTTGATGAACCTCATATGCTTAAAAGGGAAATTAGATAGGATAAGTACTACTATTAAACAAACCAAAGAAAACCATATTTCCAAAAGACGTGGAAGTGATAAGAAAACAAAGAAACTTGACCAAAGGAAGAAAGGTTTCAGGTCTCCTCAATATAAAAATCAACAAAAGACTTCCAACAAAATCAACCAGCAAAAAGTGGGAATGAGACAATTGAGTTTTTTGGGAAAAGGCCTAGGTAACCTATTCAATGTTAGGTATATGGAGAAGACCATGTATACATGGATTTCTATCATAAAAACGATAAAATTCGGAATTTTCACAACATCCAAGAGGCCACCATTTTGAATAATGTGGTTGATACTAGTCCTCATATTTATGTTGGATTAATATACCGATAGGGAAATCGCCAATTAAATTTGGTTGAAGTTGAGGATAAGATTGATAAGCAATACATTCCCATTTTAATTGGCTCAAGATATAGTATATTTATGTTACTCATAAATTTGTTGAAACTTGTGCTCTTAAGAAGTGAAAGCATAGTGAGTCATAGCTAGTCTAAATAGCCATTGGAACCAAGAGAAAAGTTAGCGAAATGGTGGAGAGTTGTCCCTTAAGTTGAATGGACTCTTTTTACAAGAAAAAATGAATATTTTTTCATTTGCTTCATATGATGTTATCATTGGTTTTCACTAGTTGGAAGCACACTAAGTCAAGATGATTTCTACAAGAAGGATTTTTATTGCATTGATGAAGATGGAATGCCAAAGATAGTAAAATGTATTTAAAAGACAATATATATTATGAAAAATCTGGCATTGCAGCTAAATAAATGTTTTAGAAAAGGATGTCAATTTTATGCAAGCCACATATTGGAATTAGAAAAAGATAAAGGTCCAAATCTTAAAGGCTATCTTTTATTGCAAGACTTCAATGATGTGTCTCCTTATAAACTGCCAAGACTTCCTCCAAATAGGGATATTGAATTCTCAATTGATCTTTTACCTAGAGTTGCACCAGTGTCTAAGACTCCTTATAGGATGAATACCTCAAAATTATTAAAACTAAAATGTAATGGAAAGAGTTTCTAGAAAAGGGATACATTGGGCAAAGTGTGTTTCCATAGATAGCACCAATGTGTTTTCTAAAAAAGCAAGATAGAAATCTCAAGCTATGTATTGACTACATGCAACTAAATAAATTCACAATGAAAAAAAAGTATCCATTGCATCAAATCAATGACTTGTTTAACCAAATGAGAGGGGCAAGGGTCTTCTCAAATACTCTTTTGAGGTCAATACATTTTCAAGTCAAAATCAAGGAAGAATACATCAATAATATAGCTTTCATAGTGAGCTTTGGCTATTATAAATTTGTGGTGGTGCCATTTGGTCTCACAAATACACCAAAGACATTTATTTGTCTCATGAATAGTGTTTTCAACAAATAGTTGGATAATATTTGTGCTTTTTGGGGGGATCACATACTAATTTATTCCAAGAATGAAGAAGCACATGAGAATCACTTAAGGATGATTTTGCAAGTAATAAGAGAGCATAAGTTGTATGCAAAACCAAGAAAAATGTGATTTTATTAAAAGAAAATTCATCATTGTGTTCACATTAGTTTTTAGGAAGGAATCTCGGTCGATTCCGAAAAATTTGAATCCATAATGAAGTGTCCCACTCCAAAGAATGTAATGGATGTGATATACGTAATGAGTCTTGTTAGATATTACCATAGATTTAGTGATGGATTTTCTAAAATTACATACACAAGTACTTCATTTCAAAAGAAATGGATGAAATTTGAATTGTCCCAAGGCTGTGAGGAAAGCTTTCAAGCATTGAAAAAAGTTATTATAGTGCCCCCATTCTAAAATTGCAAATCCAAAAAAATAATTTTTTTGTGTGCATTGATGCATGCAATTATTCATAAAAAAGGGACTTATAGCCCACATGTTTCATCAACATGGATCTTTTACTCAAACAAAATGTGATTCTTTGTCTTCAAATCTGATCCATTGCTCTTTAATTGGAATGAATGCTCTATTTCCATATTACTTGGTTTACTTGCTTATGGTAGAAATCTATCTTGAAGCCACTAGATCATATTGCTCTAAACAATAATCAAGCACAATATTGTAATTAACATCACTCCTCCTTCACACTATTAATATGAGCAATGACATGAGTAAAAATAACTTGCAAATGTGAAGAACGAACCCCTCTACCCTTTATTACCCATAAATAAGTGGTTGTAGTTTAGATGACTGCGTACAGGTTTGGAAAATAATGGTTTTAGCTTATGGTTTCAAATCAACCAAACATTTCTAGTGCTCACATTGTTTTTACTCCACCTAGTAAAAAGCAAGCCACTAGTAAGGTGCATACACCTTAAAACAATAACAGGACCTCCTTGTTCAACCTTAAACCACTAATGTGTGTGTGTGTGTCTATGTGCGTGCACGCATGCATAATACCTCATGTATTAGTCTTATAAATGTTGAATCGAAACACGTGGGCAACTCAAATGACAGTTGTGTCTGACAATGCCAATTAAATAACAATCCAATCAAGGGGAAATATTGTTGTTATAGGAAATGGAATCAACCAATGATCAAATGGTTGAAGGATTGGGTTGTAACTATTAATAAAACATAGGTTGTGGGTGAATAGAATATACGAATTAACCAAACATGCAATTTTTTTAGAATATCTTATCCCTAGCATATTCCCATGCAAAACTAGGTCAATTCGATGTGGTGGTTGTAGGAGGCATAACAACGTTCAACACTTAAATAAGCATATATACAAGTTTATGCCATTTCACCCAGAAATCTAGCAGTGGGTATTATGTTGTTGATTGTACCCAACAAATCCAACAAACAATGCACTAAAATATATTCTAGCATGTAATTCAAACAACATAACTCACAGCGTTCCAACAATACAATAAGTTAGACAAAGTGTTGTAGAATGTGATTTTCACACCAATGACCGTAATCTTTATTGTTACTGATGTAGGTTCATATAGTTTATGAACCCAACATTCAATAAACATGCATATATATGCATCATATCACTAGAATGAAACAAACACACAATGATTAAAACACACCATAAGACAAAGATTTCACCTAGAAACCCAATTAGGAAAACCAATGTTTGATGGGAATTTTATTCTTACTCAAGAAACTATTACAAAGGGTGAGCTATGTATTGATATTATGGTAATTATGGGAGGTATTAACCTTCATATGAAACCTTTTACTAGAATAGAATATTCCAGAAGCAATAGAAACCCTAAACATATGTCTGAAAACACTGGAAGACATGTCGGCTCAGCAAAATATATAATATTAAGATATTATCCTCTAGGAAGACAATTTGGCCCATATAAGTGACAAAAACACTATAAATAGAGGAATTCTTGGCTCGTTTTTTCACTCACTCACACACTCTCAGTCACCTAGAAACAGTGCACAAGTTTGGAGGAGGAGGAGCAACAGCTGCAATTACATAGTTTTCTCATGTTTAGTCTTTCTGGTACTTTTTCTTGTGCACTACCCTTGGAGAAGGTGTGCTCTCTTGGTTATCTATTGGTTATGGTGTGGCTTCCTATAATTATTCTTTTTGTCAAAGGTTAAGGTGCTCTGAGTGGCTTTGTGCCTATGGTTGGGTGACAATGGTATAGAATTTTCTATGGTTAAACAAGCACATCAAAATTATTCTAACAGGTTATGAGCCCACACCACCTTCAGGATAGTCTAACCACTGGAAGGTAGTGCCGAAATTATTTTTTAAGCTAGTCGGTTGTCTGAGTATGCTTGATGCGGGAGAAGGAACATGTAGGTGTTGATGTTTGGGTGGCAATGGTCCAACATCGCCTATGGTGAAATGAGAATTCAAACTTCCACACATATAAATATGTCTAGCTAGGGTTCGCCAGGACATGAAGATGAGGTGTATTCTGAATGATACAAGAAATTTTTTGGTCAAGCCTAGCACATGAGGTCATTTCAATGTTGCTCAGTGAATGGAATCCTTGGGTGGTATGGGATGATCAAGGGCGACAAATCTAGCCCCGTGACAAATGTTATAAGAACATCGTTTGAATGAAAATTGTGTAACTTTGTATTCACCACCACCGATAACCCTTTAATTGGATGAGTTGATGGGGCCATGTTGACTAGGACATCAACGATTTCAAGTGGGGGAGAATGTAAGACCTATAGCGCTTAGGCAGGGTGTGCGCTATTACGACGAGTGCAGATATGTGAATGGTCAATGAGTTGGCCAAGTGCATGCTCGGTTTGGTGTGATGGAGGGCACATCATGCTTACTTGGAAAGGTGCATGGTGAGTCTAAGAGAGGGCACGTCGGGCATGCTTAGAAAGTTGCATGACTAGTCCCTATTTCTGGCAGCCTTTGTGGTCAACTCGTGAGTGTAGCCATGAGATGGTTAGGATGGTGTACTAGCAAAAACGCTAGGAGGGCCAAGGAGGACGTATTTTTGAGTAGGACAAAAAACCAATTTGCAAGATACTATGTTAGGATTCTCGACGGAGGATGGTGCGACTTGGAAATGCGGTAGATTGTGTATCACCCATAGCAAGGTGACATCAGTGGTATGTGCATTGAAGGTATACAGACACCTTATGAGAAGAGGCATGATCTTCGGTGACTATCACGAGTCAACCTAGATTGATGATAGCACGATTGCAAGTTGGGAAATATATTGTGCGAGTATGCTTAGCTCAGGGGAAGAAAGTGTATGTGTCACTGGTTGGGTGGTGATGGTGAAGCATCACCTATGGTGAAACGATCATTTGAACTTATGCACATATAAATATGCATGGCTTGGGTTTCCCAGGACATGGCAGTTAAGCGTATTCTGAATTGTACAAGTAGGTTGTTGGTCAAGCCCAGCACATGAGGTCTTGTTGGTGTCGCTCAGCGACTAGACTCCTTGGGTGGTATGGGACTCTCAAGGGTGACGAGTCTAGCCCTATGAAAATGACTATTTTAAAAATATGAAGGTTGGACTGGCCATATATAATTTAAATGAAAGATATTATATTTAGTGGGATCACCTCTAACAAGTAAAGAAGATCAATAAGAGGAAGAAAATGTGGAAGCAATTCAAGAAATACTTTCGGTTCCTTTGCCTCTCTTATCATTATTATGAGAGCAAAGTGTGAAAATCCCATGAGTTGGAATTGGGGTAGATGACCATGGGTAAGTATCTAAATAATTTTTTGGAATCACCAAGGTATGCCCAACATATTTGAAATGAGAATGTAAAAATTTAGTGTTATTGAGTGCATCGTCTCATTCTTACATGAATAGAATTGAATTTGATGAACCTCATATGCTTAAAAGGGAAATTAGATAAGTTAAGTACTACTATTAACATAACAAAAGAAAACATATTTCCAAAAGACATGGAAGTAACAAGAAAACAAACAAACTTGACCAAAGGAAGAAAGGTTTCATGTCTCCTCAATTTAAAAATCAGCAAAAGACCTTCCAACAAAATCAACCGACAAAAAGTGTGAATGAGACAACTGAGTTTTTTGGAAAAAATGCCTAGGTATCCTATTCAATGTTAGGTATATGGAGAAGACCACGTATACATGGAATTCTCTCATAAAAACGATAACATTAGGAATTTTCACAACATCCAAGAGGCCACCATTTTGAATAATGCAGTTGAGACTAGTCCTCATATTTATGTTGGATTAAAATACCGATAGGGAAATCACCAATCAATTTTAGTTGAAGTTGAGGGTAAGATTGATCAGCAATACATTCCCATTTTAATTGGCTCAAGATATAGTATAGTTAGGTTACTCATAAAAAAATTGAAACTTGTGCTCTTAAGAAGTGCAATCATAGTAAGTCATAGCTAGTCCAACTAGCCATTGGAACCAAGAGAAAAGTTAGTGAAATGGTGGAGAGTTGTCCCATAAGTTGAATAGACTCTTTTTACAAGAAAATTTGAAAAAAAATTCATTTGCTTCATATGATGTTATCATTGGTTTTCACTGGTTGGAAGCACACTAAGTCAAGATGACTGCTACAATAAGGCTTTTTATTGCTTTGATGAATATGGAAGCCCAAAGATAGTAAAATTCATTTCAAAGACAATATCTATTGGGAAAATTTTGGCATTGCAGCTAAATAAATGGTTTAGAAAAGGATGTCAATTTTATGCAAGCCACATATTACAATTAGAAAAGGATAAAGGTCCAAATCTTAAAGGTTATATTGTATTGCAAGACTTCAATGATGTGCTTCCTTATAAACTTCCAAGACTTCCTCCAAATAGGGATATTGAATTCTCAATTGATATTTTGCCTAGAGTTGCACCAGTTTCTAAGACTCCTCATAGGATGAATACCTCAAAATTATTAAAGCTAAAATGTAATGGCAAGAGTTTCTAGAAAAGGGATACATTGGGTGAAGTGTGTTTCCATAGATAGCACCAATGTTATTTCTAAAAAAGAAAGATAGAAATCTCAGGCTATGTATTGACTACAGGAAACTAAATAAAGTCACAATGAAAAAAAAGTATCCATTGCATCAAATTAATGACTTGTTTAACCAAATGAGAGGGGAAAGGGTCTTCTAAAAAACTCTTTTGAGATCAAGACATTATCAAGTCAAAATTAAGGAAGAATACATCAATAAGATAGCATTCAAAGCGATCTATGGCTATTATGAATTTGTGGTGGTGCCATTTGGTCTCAAAAATGCACCAAAGACATTTATTTGTCTCATGAATAGTGTTTTCAACAAATAGTTGGATAATATTTGTGCTTTTTTGGGGGGATCACATACTAATTTATTCCAAGAATGAA
>JZKD02S0474161.1:0-17242 GCA_000966675.3 Picea glauca
AAATTGAGGCAACAAAGGGTTCCATCGCTTGGACGCTATCATGATGTGTGTGGTGTTTTAATAGCATGACTATTACATTGACCTAGAGTTATGTGGAAGAATGGTGGTTTAGATAAGGAAACCTCTTTGTAGAGAAGCTATTGGTGGAAGGAAGTGGTGCGCTACCTCTCATGGAGTGTTTCTCTTGCATATTGTTGGATAACTCTTGCTAAAGTGGAAGTTTATCTTGTTAATTCTTGCTTTAGGTGAAGGATTTTATCTTTTTATGGCCTCTTTTTCTTGGTTGCAAAGTTAACTAGTTGGATTTATTGGGGAGTATAAGTGCATTCAATCCTACTAAGCTCATAAATATTTGTCTTGGAAATAATTTGTTGCTTAAGGTAGTGCTAAGAGAAGTAAAAGGACTTACACCCTCCTAGCACTTCCTAGTTATCTTTACTTTCCTTGGGGAGTAAGAGGGTTTAAACCCCCAAGGAAGTAGTATAGTTAACTCTTGTTTTGACTCCATAACCCAATAGTTAAAGAATTAATCATTTTCAATTTGCATTGGAGAAGTAAAATTGTTGCAATGAGATATGTGAAAACACAATATAATCAACTTGTTCAAATTGAAATCTCTTCTTGATGTTCTAGGCTCGTCATAGCCACTAGGGCATATCAATTGGCTAAGTATTTGTTACACATCAAAATGTCACACTTAAGTTCATCACCCTAAGTGTCGCAAGTGTCGTAAAAGTGTCATATGCACCTTGCTAAGTGTTGCATACACCTTGACACCATGAAAGAACATTTGTCACAATCCCTAGTCAATGTGGAGGAAAAATATATTATATGAAGGTCAAAATACTATGTGCAAATGAATTATTTATTAATATTCATAAAAAAGAAATTAATTTAGTGTGAGAATCCACCTCACATTTAGTTTCCTAATCTCAAGGAGAGGTTGAGAATCTCATGGATTGTTGAGATATTTTCTTAAACCAAAATCCTAATCTGGTCGATCTTGAGAGATATTTCCTCCTTAAAATCCTTGAGAGATATTTTCTCCCTAAAATCCTTGAGAGATATTTTCTCCCTAAAAATCTTGGATATCCCATTTTAGCGGATCTAGTGAGTGATCTTCTCCATGGTGGTTAAGCCTCTAAATCCTATATAATGAGGGATTTCCATGGAGAAGAGGAGAAAAGAGACAGACAGATATATCAAATTTATGATCTTGGGATTCATGCAAGGGTTGGACGAGGAGGAATTGGCGAGGTTGCTGCAACACCATCCATGTTTGTAAGTTTCCTTTTAAGTTCTCATCTAATATACTTGACCTATTTCCTTCAAGCTTGCATAGTCTTGCATGTGCTTGTCTATTGTTCCTTCAATATTTGTAGATGAATTTGTTTGATTTAATATTGTAGAGTAGGAGTTCTTTGTTTCTCTTTGATGTCTATTGTATTGCAGGTATCAAGTTGCACTAAGGAGTTTGGAGATCAAGCTCGGATTGAAAGTAGCGAGGAAAAACTTCGAAACTAGGTGCATCACACATTTTCTCCCTCTCTCTCTTTCTGATTAGTTAAACTAAATTCAAAGGGGTGTTAGTGTCCACTTGTGTTTTTTTGTCTTGGTATTAGGGGTCTGTAATCCAAGTGAAAGTTCATCTGTCTGCAAGGGAATATTTCCGTAATAGAAATTGGTGACTCCACTGGGGAAGGACATTGACTTTTATTTCCTTGAATTGTCTGAGCTTTTTCCCACCTTTAGATCATATTTTTTGTTTGTTTCTAATCTACTTCACTTTGTATCTTCTTCATTGAATATTTCACAGAGTCTTTGGAAAAAATTTATGAGTTTTTAGCCTTTTTTCCGCGTTTTTGGGAAGGGAAACACTCCTCTATTGTGTACACCAAAGAGTTGATCTAGGATCAACCCTTCCCTGTAGTGTATACAAGAGCATTGTAGCACTCTGTCCCTTTGGAAACAGGAGTGTTGATCTCCTTTTCTAGGATTTTTTTTCCCTTTCTCCTCACTTTTTCTCAGTCTAATCCTGAGGATATTTTTGCTCAAAGACCTTTGAATACACTTGACTTTGTTTTTCTAAGAGTTGAGCATTTATCACTCATTTATGTTTATCCTTTGAGTCTGCAAATTTTCTCTTAGTTGTGGTCCCCTTGGGTTAACAGAATCCCTTGGTTCTTTTTTCCTTTTGAGTTTATCTAATATTCATCTCGTAAATCTTTCAGATTGATTGATTGTTTAGGATTGTTCATCAACTAAGATTTGCAAAGGTTGCTTGGTATTGAGCCTTCTTGTCTTCATTTGAAACATCTTGCTTTTTTGGGTGATTAATGACAACCTAACTTGATTTTTGTTTCTTCTTGCTCTTCGTTTGAGGATTTTCGTGAGTGTTTATCTTCTTTCTCTTTTTCATCTTTGAGTTCTTGATTGAACGAGTTATCATACTTGTTTCTTTCGGTTCTCGTTATCCTTTGAGTGCATTCTTTGTTTGAAATATTTTTGCTTCGTATCTTTTGTATTTGCATCCGACTCTTTCATTTTGATTGAAAGTAATGAAGCATTAAAGGATTTGCATTTGCTTTCTTTTAAAATCAAATAAATAAGATAATTGCGTTCTTGATTTTGGGTAGTGTAGTAGATTGCATTTAGAAAACTGCGTTTGGGAATTGTGTGTTTTTGTTGAATAAAGTTGAACCTCTTCTCCATCTCGTATGTAGGATTCATTGAAGAAAAATATTTGCATCTCATTATTTTGCATTCTTTTAGAGTTGAGTCTAAAACATCGTAAGTTTCACTTTCGCACCCTTGAGTAAAAAACAACCCTAAAATGAAGTGCTTATAAAACTGATCAGACACTTTTATTATCTGGTAGCGAATCTACATTAGCTTAAAGTCTAGGGCTTTGGAATAGGTTGTGAGGGTAACTTTCCAAAGCCATCAGACAAACATAGAATCTTGTGCTAGGGAGTGATAAATCCAATTGTTCATATAATCATATAAGGGATCCCCCTCTCACACGGGGGTTAACACGAGGTCGTGTGCCAGAGAGAAACCAATATTTCCTCTCTGAAGCTTAACCCACATACCAGAAAGATCATATATTGTGGGTTCTTCTTGAGAAACGACTGGTTTCATTTGGTCTCGGAGCTTCGTGAATCCTGAATCTGTTTGGGGCTCTCAGTAGTATTCTGGTCCACTTGTCTTCAGTTCTCTTGAAGAATTTTGAACTTGTTATCATGCCCATATGTTCCTTCCCGACTGTCGTTTGTACCCGCTCGGAGACTTACTGCGAGTTGGTAACCTTAGTGGCTTATATATGTAGGGTTGATACACACGGTGACGATGAAGGGGATTCTTCGTCGTACATTGGGTCAGACATTGNCTACATTAGCTTAAAGTCTAGGGCTTTGGAATAGGTTGTGAGGGTAACTTTCCAAAGCCATCAGACAAACATAGAATCTTGTGCTAGGGAGTGATAAATCCAATTGTTCATATAAGCATATAAGGGATCCCCCTCTCACACGGGGGTTAACACGAGGTCGTGTGCCAGAGAGAAACAAAGATTTCCTCTCCGAAGCTTAACCCACGTACCAAAAAGATCATATATTGTGGGTTCTTCTTGAGAAATGACTGGTTTCATTTGGTCTCGGAGCTTCGTGAATCCTGAATCTGTTTGGGGCTCTCAGTAGTATTCTGGTCCACTTGTCTTCAGTTCTTTTGAAGAATTTTGAACTTGTTATCATGCCCATATGTTCCTTCCCGACTGTCGTTTGTACCCGCCCGGAGACTTACTGCGAGTTGGTAAACTTAGTGGCTTATATATGTAGGGTTGATACACACGGTGACGATGAAGGGGATTCTTCGTCGTACATTGGGTCAGACATTGGTCAAACTCACTCAGGCTCCTTGGATGGTACACCAATGGGTAAAACCATGTGGGAACTTACACCAAGGCATAATTTCGTTAAGCAAGTCACCAACATAAATAATCCACTCGCTCTATCCCAACCCCTTCCTATATCGATCTCGCAATGTTGGATTTCATCACAAACTAGTGGTTTCATTGTGGGACGGTTTGTTTCATTGTTTGCTTCTTAGATTTGTAGTGTGTGTTGTTTGTTTTCCTTTGTGGACCTTAGGTCAAGTCAGTGTCAATGGCATCAATTCCTGGGAGTACCAATGAAGGAAACCCTTTTCCCATGGAACCTTTCTCCTTTCCTTCTTTTGGAAACATTGGTCCTTCGTGCATTTCCACACTGAGTCTTCTGGGACTCACCATCGGGTTATCAGTTTTATTGTTCCCCACTCCGGTGATTTCGACTTTTCCCAATGCTTCGAATTCGAATGTAAGTACACCACCCACAAATCAACCTCATATCGACCTTTTGCCTTCTTCGCTTGTCAAGTCTCCTTCCCTTTCTCCTTCTTCTCCTAGTAAAATCTCTAAAACAAGTAGCCAAGTTGATAAGAAGAAGAATAAATGGAAGGGGAAGAAGAAGAAGAATCATAAAGATACCAAGCCTCCAATTGCATTAGGTCACGTTGGATCCGAGCAACCAATTATTGTTAATTGTACTGGGAGTGTTGATAAATTCAAAATTCTTGAAATGGGATATGTGAAAACACGAGATAATCAACTTTTTCAAATTGCAATCTTTTCTCGACGTTCTAGGCTCGTCATAGCCACTAGGGCATCTCAATTGGCTAAGTATTTGTTACACATCAAAATTCCACACTTAAGTACCTCACCATAAGTGTCACAAGTGTCGTAAAAGTGTCATATGCACCTTACTAAGTGTTGCATACACCTTGACACCATGAAAGAACATTTGTCACAATCCCTAGTCAATGTGGAGGAGAAATATATTAGATGCAGGTCAAAATACTATGTGCACATGAATTATTTATTAATATTCATAAAACAAAAATTAATTTAGTGTGAGAATCCACCTCACATTTAGTTCCTAATCTCAAGGAGAGGTTGAAAATCTCATGGATGGTTGAGATATTTTCTCAAACAAAAATTCTAATTTGGTGGATCTTGAGAGATATTTCCTCCTTAAAATATTGAGATATATTTTTTCCCTAAAATCCTTGAGAGATATTTTCACCCTAAAAATCTTGGAGATCCTATTTTAGTGGATCTAGTGAGTGATCTTCTCCATGGTGGTTAAGCCTCCAAATCCTATATAATGAGGGATTTCCATGGAGAAGAGGAGAAAAGAGACAGATAGAGATATCAAATTTATGATCTTGGAATTCATGCAAGGGTTGGACGAGGAGGACTTGGCAAGACTGCTGCAACACCATCCATGTTTGTAAGTTTCCTTTTAAGTTCTCATCTAATATACTTGGCCTATTTCCTTCAAGCTTGTGTATTCTTGCATGTTCTTGTCTATTGTACCTTCGATATTTGTAGATGAATTTATTTGATCTAATCTTGTAGAGTAGGAGTTCTTTGTTTCTATTTGTTATCTATTGCATTGCAGGTATCAAGTTGCACTAAGGAGTTTGGATATCAAGCTCGGATTGGAAGTAGAGAAGACAAACTTCGAAACTAGATGCACCACACATTTTCTCCCTCTCTCTCTTTCTGATTAGTTAAACTAAATTCAAAGGGATGTTGGTGTCCACTTGTGTTTTTCTTTCTTGGTATTAGGGGTATGTAATCCAAGGGAAAGTTCACATGTCCGCAGGGGAATATTTCCGTAGTAGTCTTTCTTTTTGCTATTATAATTTTTCATCTATAGCCATTAGGGTTGTAGAAACCCTAAAACTTTTCCATTTATAACTTACTATTCAACTGTGGAAAGTTGCTAAAAGTTTTCCATAGTAATCTACTAAAACTAGCGCAATTTTCGAGTGGATTATTGGCAAGTTTTGATGGTTGATTTCTCTGTTGTAATAGCTTGTTTGTTACAACCATAAAACTGATAATTACTTATGCGTAACTTGTTTACAACAACCTTACATTGTTGCTAAAGTTCCATGTTATCTTCTTGAGCTAAACTAGTCATTTGTTAGATTGTCTCTTGTACTTGTTATCAAGATTTAAACAACTTTATTTTGTAGTTGTCATTATCATTTATTGTTGATATACATCATTGTTTATTGCTGCAATTAGGGACATAAATCTTAAATTTATTTTCCACCTAACATTGTACATATATACTTGGCTTGTTCTTGTGTCTTGGGCTGGTACATCACTCTTTACAGGTGTTCTTATCTCTTGGTAACCATTGGCTACCACCAAGACTCTTTCGTAAGCCTTTATGCATCATCTACATTTACCTATATTGAGACTTTCCTTCATCTCTTCACTTTTCATCTCATTCCCTACAAGGTCACCAGGATACCCCCCTTGAGGTGATTCTTTCTTCTCTAAACTGACGAGAATACCTGCCTAAGGTGACAATGGGTATGTTCTCAAAGTTGTCGCCATTTTGGTGGTTGGGTCAGGCTTTTCCCAACCTACAACTTGTGCAATAACAGGCTTGAAGCCCCACCTTCTTGCTTGATATGGGGATGACGTGGCACTTTCCTAGCTTGATTTCCTAGCCTTTAGAGGCTTGTCTTCACACGCGCCACCTTGGAGAGGAGTTGTATGGTCTTATGTCCCATCATTTTGTTATTTTTAGTCATTTTGTAGCCTATGTGGGTAAAAGAAAAAATCGATTTGCTAATTAAGCATTATAACTTAGTTTTTAGCCTAAAATTATGGATTTAATTGCAAAGTGGACAAACTATGACTTGGGTTTCCTCATATAAATATGAGGCAAGTCACTTTAATTTTATCATAATTCATCACTTCGAGAATTTGTTGTCAATTCACTCTCTCTTATTTATTTTCATTATGGATGCAACACTTGTTTATTGATGGAATAAAGGCTAGCGACTTCTCTTGGATGCTTCTTATTGCCAAATTGTTGAAATTTATTTGATAAGTAATGGTTTTTCATGCTGTCTCTTGGATTAGATAAGGAATTTTTTCAATTTTGTGTTTTTCTTCTTAAATTCAAGGTTATACTATCAAACCCTAGGAGGAGTATAAGGGGATACACCCTCCATCAAGGAATTTTCTTCTATTGTCATTGAAAGGGATAAAGGATTTCTACAAGGAGTAAGAGGGTTTACACCCTTTTAGCAATACCTTGCTAAGATTTATCTTCTCTAGGGAGTAAGAGGGTTTACACCCCTAGAAGGTTATCAAACCCTAGTTAAACTTGGATTTGTAAGCTAGACGATTTGGAGGTTTTGTGTCTTCTTTGGCTTTATAAGGTTTAATTCTCAAAGAAAATTTTTATTCTCCTTGTTTCCTAAGTTTTTTTCTAATCAAGAGACTCCATTAACCCAATAGATAAGGCACTATAATTGTATTGGAGATTGTTAATTGTTGCATTGGTAAACGTGAAAGTTGAGCTTTTGGAATTGTTCAAGTTGGATTTAAATTTTACATGTTGTTATCTCTCTTGTTCTCCAAGAGCGTCTTGATTGGCTAAGTGATTGTGTTGATGTAACAAGAATTAATCTACAACCATTAGGGTTGCACCAAACTTACTCTCTCATACTCTTTTTCCACTTTTCTACCGTTGAAAAATTACTTGTAAGTTGTGATCATTGTTCTATCGATACTAAGCTATTGATTAGGTGGTTTACTTGCTAATTTCAGTGGTTAAAACTTCTTGTTGTCACAAAATTTTTCTATAGTCATTGGGTTGTCATAAATACTTGCAAATAACACTCTTTATCAACCCTCCTTTGCTATCAAAATCTTGGTTTAAACATCGGAAGATTGTATACTAATTGCTACCATTTTTATCCAATATCATTGCTTGATTTTGATGGTTTAATTTGCAGCATAATTCCTTTCTTGTTGATATATCATTGTTGGATCCTGCAAATTTTGGGACAACAAGCATAACTTGTTTTTTCCCTCTTTTTCTAGGGCTCATTTCATCATATATTGTCTTGGTTTTGGTTGTCCAATATTTGTTTTGCAGGTATCTTTCATTGGTAAGTTTTTATTGGCTGATACCCAACCTCCATCAAGCCCCTAGAACCTTTCATTGTGACCTATAGGGGTACGTCATTCTTCTCCTTGGATTCTTCCTTGCAATCCCCCTATGGTCACCAAGGAATCCTCTCTTGTGTGGGACTTGTCCTTCACTAAAACAAGGGGGATATCTATTGAGGTGACAATGATAGGTGTCCCTGGTTGTATCACACACTTGTGGTTTGGGTTGGGATTTTCCCTAACTACAAATTGTGCAATAACAAACCTCATACAGATATCATAAAGTTGTTATGTGTTTATTTTTCTATGATAATATTCGAATCAGAAATAGAAAAACAACAAATAATGGAAATGTCAAAAGGGGTAAACTGCAATAATGATGAAAGAATTATAAATTACATAGTTCAAGCTTGTTTCCAATTCAATAAAATTGATCTATTATTCCCATTGATTGAAATCATAAGAAACTCTACTCATTAATACAAATTTTTGACCTCCATTTCTTTCTACGTTTACTACAATAAATCCATGCATGTGTCTCATTTTCTTCATTCTATTCTCCTTTCAAAATGGATCATATATGTAGGAAGCTATAGCTACATATGCATCGGCATCAATGATGAAAAATATTTAAGCTGGGGAAAAGATCTCTTTCCTCTGTGGTCTAGAATAATGCAACATCTCTAGGTGAAAAGAAGTAACCAAACATGAGTTTCAATTTTCAACTTCCTATGACTAACACCGTGAATTTTGAAATTTTGAAACCAAATGGATAAAGCCTAAGGATTAGGGAAAATGAAAACATATATATTTTCAAAACTTTCGCCATAACACTTATGAATTTCCTTAAATTGAACCATTTATTAGCTGATAGAAATATACATTTCCCTCCATTAGAACACTTCCTAGCAAGTTACAGTTTTGTGCATTTCTCACTGCAACAGGTGTAAGGATGAAAATTATATACAGAAAGGATAAGTTCAAGTGTGCCTACAAAATGGAATTCATATATTCCAGAATAAAGCACAATTTCTTTAGCATACAAGAGTGATATTTATTTTATGCATGAATAAGAAATTAGGCTCAAAAGACTTCAAGTATGTATAATGTATTTCATAAAATGGTATATCCATCAACACAAGGTTCCTACCTACCATCAATCATGTCTAGGGGGGACTAAATAAGTCTCTCTCACTCCCTAAGTTTTAAGTGTATGACCAATACTTACCTATTTTCTTGGAAACAAGTACACCTAATGTGGCAAACTCATTGGTACTCTCGTATGTATTTTTAGTCTCACCGCCAAGATATTAGACAAAACCTCTACAGAAGTAAAGTTGCAAGGATTTCCTTTACTACTAACAAAAGCTGAGTAGGCTACCTTGCTAGGACTTATTAGTGAAATTGGAGATAAATTTGGTGTTGTGAAGGCTATAATCTATGGGGTATTTGAAGATGGAGGAACATAAAATGGGGAAGTAACTCTCTTGGAAGCAACCCCTCTACAATTGACAGAGGGAGGAATGGGTGAATATTGATGGGGATCATAATGTTTTGTCAAGCCATTCACATACAATAAATCATCAATGTGAGCAATAATGTTGAAAGCCAAACTCTCCAATACCCTTGAGTAGCTTTCCAGAATGGATTGACCAACATTCTACAAACAAACCACATCACAAAAACATGTTTAATCAACTTTCAATAAACATTTCAAGAGGATGCATACATCATAGTAAAACATCAACTACTAAAAATCTCAATTTCCTACTCCCATTTCCACAACATGATGCACACATCATGGTAAAGCATAAAATACTAAACACCTCAATTTCGTACTCTTGTTTCCACAATAGGATGCATACATCACAGTGAAATACAAGATACTAAAATATAAATTTACTACTCCCATTTACTACTCCCATTTCCACAACTGGATGCATATGTCACAATAAAACACAAAATAATCAACGATAAATGCTTGTTCAGTTTTGAGAGAATTAAAGGACAACATATTTCATTGATAATACCTGATCCAAGCCAAAAACAACCACACAAACTCTATAAATATGTGCACTTGATTTAAAATTAAAGCATCAAGGTAGAGCCATGCTAAGAGGATGTACCATATCATATTGGATCTTGATCATATCCAAGATAGTGTGCAACTATCCAAGAAATATCTGCTTTAGGCTTAATAGAAGGCTCTCAGCTCTATCTATAAGGAGTTCACTCTTCTTTGCATCACCCATTAAGTCTTTGAAAATACCCCACAAAGATTTCATGTTTGGTCTATCTTCCTTTCCACTTTTGATTGTTTCTTGAGGATTTTATGATGCCACACAAGTATGGTAGCTTCATTACGAATCATGATTTCTAGAGTGTGGTGTTCAAATGTGTGATATCTAGGCAATCAAGAAAACAATATGACAAACTCACTTGCTAGAGCTCACAACTCGATGACCATAACTCCCTTGTATCCCTTTTCCACCATCTTTTGCATCCTCTACCAACATTATCCCATCACCACACCCTAGGATACAAATCTTCAAGCCATAGTTAGCAACAAATAAGCCAATGAGATTTCAAGAAAACAGTACATAAATTAAATGTTAAAAATATATACTAACATAAACAATAGTGGAGGGAGGTAATATTGCCTAGTTGTACGACATAAATAATCAACTTACATGATTGCTATATTTCCATGCGCACATGGACATAATAAATATTTTGTAAGGAAAACATACACCATGAGGGGAATATTACATGAGGAGGGAAACATAATACTAATCCTAAGAATTTGAATATGTATCCAAAATTCACTCTAATCAATTATCAAAACAGTATTTGGCTTTGTGCTCATCATGAGTGACTTTTCAATATAAGTTATAATTTTTATCATGATAAAACTTACATAGGTATTAATGCCATTTATTCTGTCGCCCCTTTTCAAATACACGTCATTCCCAGGTCAACGTGTATGATTTTAACAATCATTGAAACACCATTAATTGAATTAAAAGACTACATCCCTCTTCACAATATAGTTTGGGCAACCATATAGTACTCCCTTTTCTTTTCTTGATTTATGTTATGTCTACTCTCTAAAATCTATCTTTTACATAAGCTCATATTTTTTGTTTTCGGTCAACCACTAGGAGTCTTGCTAGGCTCAGTGTAGGACAAATACATTGCAAATCCACCATCAATGTTACTCTTGACTAGACCACCACACCTACATAGTTTAAAAATGTTGTTGATTTTAGTTGAATATTCCATATAAAAACATTAATAATCCACATAGATTTTGACAAGCTTTCCAAGACATTCATAATAGGTCAACACCCTTACCATTCAGAAAAAGCCCATCTACAACGCTTGCCTCATTCTTCCAGATTTTGGCATGCTTTCCAACACACTCATAATAGGTCAACACCCTTACTATTAAAAAATATGTATATCATCTACAATGCTTGCATCATTCAAAAAAATCCCATCTACAATGCTTGCCTCATTCTTCCATTAGTAGGGCCTTTTGTGACAAGCTTTCCAACACATTGATAATAGGTCAACGCCCTTATTATAAATAAAAAATCCCATCTACAATGCTTGCCTCATTCTTCCATTAGTAGGGCCCTTTTTTTACAAGCTTTCCAACACACTAATAATAAGTCAACACCCTTATTATATAAAATAAAATAAAATAAGCCCATCTACAATGCTTGCCTCATTCTTCCATTAATAGGGCCCTTATAATCCTTAAGTCGTCACATAAGGATTGGGAATTGTGACCCATGATAATTCTTATTGCTCTTTATGTTGCACCATTCCTTCACACCTACTAATTCAAAAATTGCCTCCATATGTTTCGATTTTGATTTTAAAGGATATGGATTAAACATGCCCATTTTGCATTATTCTAATTTCACTAAGAGTAAATTGGAATTTTCACTAGTACATTGATTATGCACTAAATGCATTCCTAATTGCAAATGCCCATCATCATCCATTAACATAAATTGCATTATTATTTGAAAACTACTTTTATTTTATCATGAAAAATCAATTATACGTTTCTAAAATTAAATTGCTATGTAAAGGATAATAATGATGAAACTTTTAATAATCTTAAATGTTATCTTGTCTTACTTTTATTTTGTTATCGTTTTTTACTGATTACTTGTGTGTCAAAATTAAGCTATTCAATAATTCACAAAATTATATGAAATGGATCACTATATAATTTGTAATTTGTTTTAGTACTTACGGAGTAGAAGATTGGAGCGGTCCATTTTAGGGGAAAATCCTATTTTAGCTATTTGGGATCTTGAAACTTCCAAAGTCCATTTTAAGAATCAAATGGTCACTTTTAGGGTCAAAACTTTGCAAATGAAATTCCTAGGCCTCTAAATTCGTTCTTCTCATCGAGAGTTGTCTAGTAATCCAAAACAAATCTCAATCGGAGTCCATATGAAGAATTTATGCTTCCTGCGAGTTATCCTATGCTTTGACCATCACAATACCAAGCCGATAGCATGCCAACCCTCATTAGTCACACATGTGGATTTTCAAGAAGTTTCTAGAGGGTCCAAAACACTAACCCTAATAAGGAGTTAGGGCATGATCATTAAAATATGTTAGATACCAAGTAGCAAGGAAAGGAAGGGGTTTCAATCCTATTGTATTAATTTATTGTTCCATATATGAGTAGAGAAAAGGAGCGAGTTATCTTGAGCATAATGGAGCAAATATAATACCTTGTAACAACCACTCAAGTCACAATGTCTATTGTAACTCCATAGTGAGTCCATCTTTCTGTGTATCTTTCATTTTATATACGAGAAGAAAATATCAAGGCACGATCCTCATATTCTTGTTGGGTTTTCTTATATTAGGTTTCCAATGGTGCATATTGTGTTCATTATGTGATTGTGTGCTCACTTTACTATTCAACTTATCTTTTATATTCTCGGTTCATTTCAATATTTGAGTGTTATCATTGTAATATTACATTTTAAATCGGAAGTAAAGTTTGCATAGTAGAGGATAACTTCATGGTATTTTGCAATTACTTGTAAAGTCTATTGTTACAAATTGTCCAATGGAATATCTATGATATTTTACAAATCATATGGGTATTACAAAAAATTCTTTGGGGATTTTATGGGATATTGCGAGATCCAAAAATTATCATGAAGAAAAAAGTCTCAAACCCTAGCCATGGCATTTGAGTACATTAACAATCTAAAGTATGACTTGTAGGAGAAACTTGCAATTTTGGAAGCATAAGTCTCACACATCTCCCACAATATGGCAATAATAATCTCATCTCTAGAGA
Organism: Picea glauca; assembly: GCA_000966675.3. NCBI lineage: Eukaryota > Viridiplantae > Streptophyta > Pinopsida > Pinales > Pinaceae > Picea > Picea glauca. Next base: position 13,362 of record JZKD02S0474161.1, read on the forward strand.
GAAATATCAAAACTTTCAAGGAGATTGTCATTTATAACTTGGACATTGGCTCCAATAGTAACCTTTAAGATAAAGAAAAGCCAGAGAAATAGAGACCAAGTTCCAACATCACATATCCTTAGCCTCTAATCAAAATGGAAGTGAAAGTGGAAATCAAGCTCTATCAAAGTGAGATCTATGTTATAACACTAAATCAATGGTTGCAACAGTCATGAGTCTATTTCAACATGCATAACATAGGAAATGAGTAGAAGATAACATTGAAGTTATAGGGTCACTCTCAAACTTTGTGGGAAATCCATACCAAGACACTTAGACTATAGGGTGATCCACTGGTAGTTAGGTGGGAGGTGGTTAAAACCCTTGTTAGGTCCTAGTTTTACCTTATTGTGTGAAAAGAGGACCAATGGATCTATTGGCATTGCTTCTGGGAGAAGGATAAAGTGTGTAAGAGTACACCATTGAGTGTAGAATACAAGCCATTATGTTGGGAATATCTCCTAAGAACCCATATGCATTCCTCAAGTATTTGGGTGGTCTCCACATCCATGCAAGGAGGAAAATGATGCTTTTTAAACCTAAGAATGTTGATGAAACATGTATGTAAGAAAAATGCCTAGAGATGAACAATAAGAAGGGGAAACTAAATGGTTCCAAATAGACAAACCAACAAGGTCCTTCTAATAAGGGAAAGAAGAAATGGGAAGGAAAGGGTATGAAGTCAACCACCACTATACATTAGTGCAAGGATCCAATCGACCATTGTAACGATTCTAATATTAATGGTCAATGTAATACCCATGTTTGTTAATATAACTATAACTGGCCAGGAGACTATGGCAAACTAAATATGTGTGAATTTTTTATTTGATGAACCTTTGTATAAAGGGGCAATGTATGAATTTTATGTTATTAATATAAATTAGATACGTGTTGCACAACTATTGAAAGGGGGGGAGTTTTCCAAGATAGACCATGGATTCTATGAGAGAGGTGGTGAGGGGAAACCAAGAATGGTTGAGATGACCCTCACCAGACGAGTACCTACTAGGTGTAATTTTTAAACATTCCTCTGACCCATAAATGAATTACCAGTCAGGCTGGTAGTTGGAAGGCCACCCTCAAGAGTTAATGAGGAGATGGGGCAGGGTACCCATCTATAAGGCTTTCATTCCTTACCACGAATTGGGATTCAGACCAACTCAACATTGATGAGGAAGGCAAGAAAGGAGGTAATTTGGGGGAGAGAGACAGATCTATGAGATAGCAGAGTAGAGAGAACAATTGAGGCAGAGAAGAGAAACATGTTTTCAACTCTAGAGTTTAGGGGAAAAGCTTAGAGCAAGCTCATTTTGGCTGTAAGAATCCATGGGTAGGGTTTGGCTACAAGTTGATAAACGAGGCTGACGAGTGACTGAGGAAGTACTCATGCAGACCTCCTTGCTTGGAGTAGAGAAAACCAGTTTCCAAGTTCCTGTGGGAGGAGGAGAGTAACCTCCATCCCTGATTGTTGTGGAGCAAGGAGAAAGAATCTCTCTCAGAGCATCATGGTCTAGCTCTGGGGTGGCCAGTGGTAAATCTGTCAGGAGTGACTATGCCTATGGTTGGGAGGAAACATGCACCCCTTTTAGCAGTCGCTTCACATTCTCCATTCCTGATAAGTATTATCATATTATGTGTATATATATTGGATGTGATGATGGAATGTCTGTATTTATGATTAAGTACTTAAGAATTTGAATAATTATTAAAAGTGCTCTTTGGTTTCTGTAAACTGTTATATTTATATGATCTTTGAATTATCTCAGTTTAGTTGCTAGAGAGCCATGGGATGTGAATTCGCATGAGAGTCGAGGTAGGAGTAACTAAAACATCTAATTCTTGACAACCCTTTGAACTCACCTCAATGGGAATGTCAAGTTCATCTATGTGGGAGAAGGGATTTTTTCCTTTAGACTATCCACCCATCTGACTGAGGGATCATGCCTAGGTTCTTAACCCATTTTCTTCTAAAAAGGATTAGTACTTAGCCCCAAGAATTTCCAATGGACCCATATGACCAGGGTCTGGGAACCCGACGCTAGTTCGGAAGGAGCTATCCCTTTTTGTCTTCGGGACTTTGGAACTTATGATTCTACAACCCTTGAAAATAGTTGAAGGTTGGAGTCGCGAATGGATGAGGGTCGTCAATCTAGGGATTCAGTATGGATCTCTCTCAGTCGTTAGATCGGACTTAGGAAGGGAAGTGTTAAGTGCTTCGATGAAGTTCTACTTCGGGAGAATAGGAGTGGTCTAGCGCCAAAACTCCCAAATGTCGGAGTCACGGAGTTAATTTGGACCTTTGATAATGGAGGGACATGTGTCCACATATTGACAGTTATCCAAAATTTTGGGTGTTTGGCGGTATAGGGATGTATGAGTTTCCTGGAGCTCTACAAGCAGGAGTAAATCCTGACCGTGGATGCTACGTACATGTAGCGATAGATCCAGCGTGGTCCGGAGGGAAATCCAGAAGATACACGCTGAACTCCCGAATGTCGAACTATCGAAGTGACGTGGACCATCGATCTTTAGACCCTTCATAATCCCTCTCAGTCGTCGATCTAAGAAACCACCCTCGATTACCCAACCGATCGACAACACGTCGTGGAGTGACACGTGGTCCTACTTGTCCATTGTCAAAGGTTGTCCTTCAAACTATAACAGTTGGATGAGTGGGTACGTGGCAAGCAATCTCGTAGTCCGGAGACTTTGTACTCCGGAGGAACCTGGACAAGAGTCTACGAAGTGTTAAAACCTCAGAAGTCACGACCGCCAAAATCAATCTCGGCCATTGGTAAGATGAGGACACTTGGCGACAGATTAGAGAGTCTAGAGACTTAGTTCTTCGGGGATTCACGATGAGTGGAGTTGGAAAGATCTGAAGCCTAGACTCGCAAAGTAACGAGAGTCGTAGATCAATGGATCTACGTGGACTCTTACTTACTGTGAGATTGAAGGTCTCGACAACTATCATTCTAAGATGATGTGTCATATTGACGTCATTCAAGGTGAAGTGGACCCACATTACGCATGCCACGTGTCACCCAGATATGGACGATTCACATACCCCTTGTGCCTGTTAGAGCATGAAATGTGTTACCCCCTATCGAGGACACGTGTCACCCCTAGCCCTCACCGCATGTCAGCTTCTGGTTTTTTCCCTCCTATCCAATGTGGTTGATGACGTGTTCGAGACTCCAGGAGTTTGGATAACTTCAGGAGTTCGGAATATTTGGGGAGTGGTACAATATAGGAACATTCAGTGTAAAACGTCGAACACTGATCGTCAAAGGTCCAAGGCCACGTGGTTATATTTTAAGAGTTCGAGAGCTTTGGGCATGGTATGGTAAAAGGGATGTTCAACAAAGATCATTAATCGTCGAACATCGAATGTTCAACAATGATCATCGTTCGCTGAAACACCGAAAACATAGGATGTCGACCACCGAATGTCGAAAGAAAGGGACGTTCAATGTAAAACATCGATCGTTGAATGGCTAAGTCCATGTGGCTATATTTTAGGACTTCGGGGATTAGGAAAAAGGTATGTTCAGTGTCGAATGCCGAAGACCCCAACTAATAACGCCCCGGGTAACTTTGGGAGGCCATAACTTACAGACCCGAGCTCGGATTTTAGTGCGGTGGCAACCGTTAGAAAGATCATGGCGAGAAGTAACTAATGAAGATCCCAAAATTAGGATTTGAGATAGTTAGGAAGAGAAAAAAATTGATGCCCCGTCCCTAGAAAGGGTATTTAGGGGTTGGGTGTGTTACAAATTGGTACCAGACCATGGAAACAACACTTGGCCTGCTTGGGCTCATGCACGAGTTGCATAAAA
>JZKD02S0474205.1:0-17242 GCA_000966675.3 Picea glauca
TTAGCTGAAGAAGGATCCATTTGGCTACAACCAGAAGCATTTTTGGACCAGCGGGAGCGTCGCCTGCGTCAAAGAACCATCAAGGAAGTGCTAGTACAGTGGAAAGATATGACTCCAACAGATGCCACTTGGGAACCAACTACAATTCTGCAGCAGTTTCCACATCTCAAGCCTTAAGGACAAGGTTGTTTTTAAGGGGGAGGACATGTTAAGATCCTAACCCGCACATAGGTAGATCAATGTATTCGGATGTAATAAAGGTCAATATTAATAATACCTTTCAGTAAAATATAATAAGGCGGATGTAAGAAGACCTAATAGAAGCTTCCGCTTCTAGGAGGATCTTCCTCTAGATGCTTCTCTTAATAGACATATTTTGTATAAATAAGAGTCGAGGGTATGAAAACCCTAGCTTGAAGATTATTCTAACAGAGCGCTGCTTGACTGGAGGTTGCCCCCTCGAAGAGGCCTGTGAATATTGATTTCTGAATCAAAGTGCTTTTCTATTGCTATTTCGTATATCATTTATGTGTATTGTGAAGATTATGCTGAATATTTTACTGTTATTCTGCCATTTATAGCATTTTATTTTTGTTCTGCATATTTTATATATCTGGTATCTTGCACAAAGAGTCAAAGCCCAAAATCCCGAAGTATATCTTGGCCTTCCAAATAAAGAAGCCATGTGTCACCAAATCTCTCCCTTCAAGAATTCGACGCTTCGAAGGATTGTAAGAGTTGTGCATTGAAAAGCCTCAAGGAGCCGAAGCCTGAAATCCCAAAATAATTATGGACCGTTGATCTCAAATTAGCAAGAGTCATTGATCTTTGCAGCAGTATCACCTAAAGTCGCGAAGCCCCGAAGTAGAGTTCGGCTGACACATCACTGCAGGCCCAACCACTCCATGGGTGATTTTCAACTCAACACTTAGCGCTTATCTGTTAATGACATGTGGCATCCAGCTAGCACTGACACATGGAACTCATTTCAAACATTTTTGGACATGTCTTCGGCCTATTTGTGAGTGACGCATGTCACCTCTCCATCCACGATATGTCAGCATAGTGACATCAAGTTGCCACATCAGATCATCCTCTGGGAAGTGTTATTTTTCAAGCACTGTATTAGCTCCATATTCATGTGGGTTTCATTGGATCCTAGAATTGTTGGGAAGATAAACTTTAGCAGTGGTGTTAAATTAGCAGGTGCACCCAGATAGCATATCGTGACCAGATCAATGGCCATGTTTCATTGTGGAGACGCAACGTGCTTGAACGATAATAGAGCGGTCTCGCAATTGAAACCTTGGTGTATCAAAAGAGCTACATCGTGGAAGGTGGTGAATTGCAGGCTCAAAAGCGGTGTGAATCCAAACCACCTTTGGTGGCCCTGCAATCACATGATTATATAATGACAAATCTGAGAGAAGCACATGGCCTCCCCCTAGGAGTTAAGGTTCATCCCAATCCCGAGGAGAGATCAGTTAATAAAATAAGGACTGGTGGTTGAAACCTCAACTCACTCCGTCAATGGAAGCTATGGCCGAGGAGAAAGAAATGTCAACCCGAGGTACCACGATGGATGGTTTTTTCTCTAGGCCCATGATAATCTGAGATCGCGTATGATAGAAGGATACATGCAAAGTCTGATAGAAGGATGCACATACATAAATACTTGAATGGGATGGCCAGATCACATGTCTGGTAGTTGTGGACTGATCTAAGTATAAATAGATCAATTCAAGATTTTGTTAATGGGGTTAACTGGTTGAGAAGAGCTCCCTATTTTGTAATATTTTGATAACAGAGTTGTTCTCTGGTTTTGTATGAGACTTGCGACTTTCACATTAATAGAAGTTAGATCCTTTCATCATCTTGTTTAAATGTATGCTGAAACACTCGTACATGGAGGATCTAGACGAGGGTTGTATTCTTATTGTAATGTAGGTTTGATTACAGTATTGTTGTGACCAGTTTTAGCTATTTTCTTTGTTATCTTGTTTCTTCTAATGCTAAAATGATCGTGCATGGAGGATCTAGACGAGTTTTTGTAGTCACATAGTAATGGAGGTTTGATTATTATGTTACTGTGATATATTTCAGCATCTAAAACTTAATTCCAAGAGTGCTCTTGTGCCTGATTTTTTCTTCACCAAGCTGCTTGAAATCTGAATGCCCATGGAAGACTTGTTCACCTTTCTCACTAATTCTTCCCTATGATCACCTTTAACCTTAAACCATTGACCGAAGTTAATGAGGACCTCATTTCCCTATGCATTGCTTGTCTAGTTTCTATGTTAAAAAATTCTTGTATTGGGTTTTGTCCATTTGACCTTAGTTCATAAACCTACCTCCACAAACATTTTGATGGGTATTGGGCTTATCCTCTTGCATTCTGAGGGTGACTCTCAGTGTTAACATTAATGGTGTCATTGTCGGGGATGGAAGTGAAGATATCTTCCCTAGGAGAATGACAACGAAGAGATCTAGTTTTAGATGGTGAACTGAAGCTGGACACATTATTCAGACTACATCATTCACCTGACGACTCCACTCCATGAAGGAAGAACCTGTTGGCAACTTCATTGATATGGGAAAACCATAGCAATGGAAGCTATCTTGGCTCGGAGGTATGATTTTTGGGATTTCTCAAATATAGTCAGTTTTCCACATCCATTGTCAACTATAACTGAATGGGATTATTATCTTTCAAGATTCAGAGGAGGAAAGCATGACCATCCCAGTGAGAACTTATTCAATTTTCGAAAATGCATGCTTGAACGTGGTTTTTTTCACGAGGACGTATTGATCAACATGTTCAAATTTTATTTAGAAGAACATGCTCGTGAATGGTTTCAATCTCTTCCTACTTCTAGTATCCATTCTTTGAAGGATTTTCAAGTTTCTTTTAATTCATATTACGAAAATATTTACACGACTGATCTTATTTTTTATAATTGTTGTAAAGAGTCTGAATTCCACATCCATCATTCAGTTAGTATACCTTACGATTGTGAGGATGTTGGTAATAGTCATATTGTAGACACATTTGTCCTTGATTCAAATGCCTCTTATAGTTTTGACTATTATATTAAGGATGCCTCATATTTTGATAAAGAAGTTGCTAATATGCATTCAGTATCCCAAGAGCTTNTCCGCTTCTAGAAGGATCTTCCTCTAGATGCTTCTCTTAATAGACATATTTTGTATAAATAAGAGTCGAGGGTATGAAAACCCTAGCTTGGAGATTATTGTAACAGAGCGCTGCTTGACTGGAGGTTGCCCCCTCGAAGAGGCCTGTGAATATTGATTTCTGAATCAAAGTGCTTTTCTATTGCTATTCTGTATATCATTTATGTGTATTGTGAAGATTATGCTGGATATTTTACTGTTATTCTTCCATTTCTAGCATTTTATTTTTGTTCTGCATATTTTATATATCTAGTATCTTGCACAAAGAGTCAAATCCCAAACTCCCGAAGTATATCTCGGCCTTCCAAATAAAGAATCCATGTGTCACCAAATCTCTCCCTTCGGGAATTCGACGCTTTGAAGGATTGTAAGAGTTGTGCATTGAAAAGCCTCAAGGAGCCGAAGCCTGAAATCCCAAAATAATTATGGACCGTTGATCTCAAATTAGCAAGAGTCATTGATCTTTGCAGCAGTATCACCTAAAGTCGCGAAGCCCCGAAGTAGAGTTCGGCTGACACATCACTGCAGGCCCAACCACTCCATGGGTGATTTTCAACTCAACACTTAGCGCTTATCTGTTAATGACATGTGGCATCCAGCTAGCACTGACACATGGAACTCATTTCAAACATTTTTGGACATGTCTTCGGCCTATTTGTGAGTGACGCATGTCACCTCTCCATCCACGATATGTCAGCATAGTGACATCAAGTTGCCACATCAGATCATCCTCTGGGAAGTGTTATTTTTCAAGCACTGTATTAGCTCCATATTCATGTGGGTTTCATTGGATCCTAGAATTGTTGGGAAGATAAACTTTAGCAGTGGTGTTAAATTAGCAGGTGCACCCAGATAGCATATCGTGACCAGATCAATGGCCATGTTTCATTGTGGAGACGCAACGTGCTTGAACGATAATAGAGCGGTCTCGCAATTGAAACCTTGGTGTATCAAAAGAGCTACATCGTGGAAGGTGGTGAATTGCAGGCTCAAAAGCGGTGTGAATCCAAACCACCTTTGGTGGCCCTGCAATCACATGATTATATAATGACAAATCTGAGAGAAGCACATGGCCTCCCCCTAGGAGTTAAGGTTCATCCCAATCCCGAGGAGAGATCAGTTAATAAAATAAGGACTGGTGGTTGAAACCTCAACTCACTCCGTCAATGGAAGCTATGGCCGAGGAGAAAGAAATGTCAACCCGAGGTACCACGATGGATGGTTTTTTCTCTAGGCCCATGATAATCTGAGATCGCGTATGATAGAAGGATACATGCAAAGTCTGATAGAAGGATGCACATACATAAATACTTGAATGGGATGGCCAGATCACATGTCTGGTAGTTGTGGACTGATCTAAGTATAAATAGATCAATTCAAGATTTTGTTAATGGGGTTAACTGGTTGAGAAGAGCTCCCTATTTTGTAATATTTTGATAACAGAGTTGTTCTCTGGTTTTGTATGAGACTTGCGACTTTCACATTAATAGAAGTTAGATCCTTTCATCATCTTGTTTAAATGTATGCTGAAACACTCGTACATGGAGGATCTAGACGAGGGTTGTATTCTTATTGTAATGTAGGTTTGATTACAGTATTGTTGTGACCAGTTTTAGCTATTTTCTTTGTTATCTTGTTTCTTCTAATGCTAAAATGATCGTGCATGGAGGATCTAGACGAGTTTTTGTAGTCACATAGTAATGGAGGTTTGATTATTATGTTACTGTGATATATTTCAGCATCTAAAACTTAATTCCAAGAGTGCTCTTGTGCCTGATTTTTTCTTCACCAAGCTGCTTGAAATCTGAATGCCCATGGAAGACTTGTTCACCTTTCTCACTAATTCTTCCCTATGATCACCTTTAACCTTAAACCATTGACCGAAGTTAATGAGGACCTCATTTCCCTATGCATTGCTTGTCTAGTTTCTATGTTAAAAAATTCTTGTATTGGGTTTTGTCCATTTGACCTTAGTTCATAAACCTACCTCCACAAACATTTTGATGGGTATTGGGCTTATCCTCTTGCATTCTGAGGGTGACTCTCAGTGTTAACATTAATGGTGTCATTGTCGGGGATGGAAGTGAAGATATCTTCCCTAGGAGAATGACAACGAAGAGATCTAGTTTTAGATGGTGAACTGAAGCTGGACACATTATTCAGACTACATCATTCACCTGACGACTCCACTCCATGAAGGAAGAACCTGTTGGCAACTTCATTGATATGGGAAAACCATAGCAATGGAAGCTATCTTGGCTCGGAGGTATGATTTTTGGGATTTCTCAAATATAGTCAGTTTTCCACATCCATTGTCAACTATAACTGAATGGGATTATTATCTTTCAAGATTCAGAGGAGGAAAGCATGACCATCCCAGTGAGAACTTATTCAATTTTCGAAAATGCATGCTTGAACGTGGTTTTTTTCACGAGGACGTATTGATCAACATGTTCAAATTTTATTTAGAAGAACATGCTCGTGAATGGTTTCAATCTCTTCCTACTTCTAGTATCCATTCTTTGAAGGATTTTCAAGTTTCTTTTAATTCATATTACGAAAATATTTACACGACTGATCTTATTTTTTATAATTGTTGTAAAGAGTCTGAATTCCACATCCATCATTCAGTTAGTATACCTTACGATTGTGAGGATGTTGGTAATAGTCATATTGTAGACACATTTGTCCTTGATTCAAATGCCTCTTATAGTTTTGACTATTATATTAAGGATGCCTCATATTTTGATAAAGAAGTTGCTAATATGCATTCAGTATCCCAAGAGCTTCAGAGGCAGCTAATCTTTCCTTTATCACCGATATGTAGATTTTTAATGACTATAATCAACAAACTAAAATTCTATCAAACACTTAGCAACCTAGAGATAATTGTCTTCATAAACGTCATAAATGAAAAATCCTACTTTCAGAAATTTCCATAAGCAGAAATACACATTGCTAAGAAAAAATATGTAGCGGAAAAACATAGTGGACAACAACCCAATAACACTCAAAAATTTAGGCAAATGCTAGGGAAAACCCCAACGTGGAGAAACCCAATGAGAGAGAGAGAGAGAGAGATCTTATTTATTATGCTTCAGGAAAGTACAAAATAGTAGCAAACCCACATTTCCATCCAAGGAAAATACCTCACAACACCAAATCTATCCCACATAAATCTGCCTCGTTTTATGTTCCCAAGTCAGTTGTATGGACTATTCTGTAAGGCCCAAAAATAGCGAACAGAAAACAGAAATCCATGCCCAAAATTCCTCGTTTTACGTTCCAAATCCGTACGACTGTACGAACTGTACAGAATCGTATGAACTGTACGGATCCATACAGTAGGACCTCCCACAATAAAAAAATATTTCGGCCCAAAACTCAAAAAAAAAAAAGGTTTCTTGGGATTCGTGCCCTCCTTCCTTGGAAAACATGCCCTCTTTGTTTCTCACTTTCCTCTCTCAAGCATGCTCAAAAAATCTCTCTAACTCTCCTCCTGATGTGCTCTCATCATCCTCCCGAAGTCTTCACAACATGTCTTGCACACTACCGAATGCATTCTTTTATAATCTGAAAATGACTATTCCCCCCCAAAAGTGTCTTTTCACCTTCCCCAACCCTAGATCCAAAAGCCAATATTAGATCTTGCCTTTTTCAAGATCAAGGGTCATGATCCATTCCCTCCAAAATGTCTCATTTAAAATTAAAGTGAATTTCACTTTATTACATAAGTGCTTTATGAAAATAAAGTCACTTTAAAAATAGAAGGTACACTTTATTAAAAAAAAAGTCACTTTACTAAAAGAACCACTTAAAACAACTTTATAAAACCTATTACAAATTTAAGTGCCTAGTAGTGTAAATATGAAGGTAACATCGACATACAAGACAAAACATGCGGAGTACCTCACGAGCTAAAAAATCTAACACTCCCTCTTAGCGAGGGAGGTACTTTTGGTATAGTTTCTCCCTAAATCTAATCTCATCAGCTATCATAGCTTCTCCCTCTGTACTAGAAGTCGTTGCTCCCTACGAACATGAAGCCACTATTCCCACTGCACTAGAAGCCTCTGTTGCTACCTCTATTGTACCATGAACTGAAGACATGCTCTTAGGAGACTGCACACTCTCCTGAGCATCCAACTGTGTTGAATCATGCCTTCTATGTCCCTTGAGAGTCCCGAAAGAAGACCGAGTGCCATGTATCAACTCTCTCTCCTGTGCTACCTTCCAACTCTCCGACATAGAATCTGAGTCCAGAAATCCTCTGGACCCCAACATAGGTCTACCCAATAACCTGTACAATCCCTCATACTTGACACTAAGCATTAATGTTGTGTCAGCAGTTGCTCCCACAGGATACAAAAAAAAAAGTCCACTATTGAAAACAACTCCAAAACCACTCTCATCCAAAGCTGACACTGAGAGAAAACTAATTGTCAACTATGGAACACATAACACCTCACCAACCTCCAAAATACCTCCTAACTCTAGTTGGAATATCATCCTTCCAACCCCCTTTACTGCATGTTGTGGGACGGCTCCACAATTCATGCTACAGTCTGAGTCTATCTCTGTAAGATTGAGGAAAATTGACCTCAACCCGATCATTTGCCGAGAATCACCACAGTCGACAAACCAAGATTCAATGTCCTCAAACACTCGGCATCCACTGCCCACGGAACTAGCCATGAGAAAGAACTCCTTCTCAAATCTTTGAGTAAACTCTACAACTTCTACTGAAGTTGACACCTCTAGTTCTGGTTTCTTCTTCTTCTTGTTTGGACATTGACTAGCATAGTGGCCAGGCTTGTGACATGCAAAGCATCTCACCTTGCTCATGTCCTTCTTATTTACCTTTACCACAAGAGAAACATTCTTGTCATTTTTTTCCACCTAACAAAGAACCTCTTCTACCTTCTTCAAGCAAATACGATAGTAAATCACTTGGTGTTCCAAGTGCCAAATACTGCCCACTGAACTTCAGAGCACAAGCTCTGATACCATGTAGATTTTTAATGACTAAAATCAGCAAACTGAAACTATGTCAAACACTTAGGAACCTAGAGATAATTGTCTTCATAAACTTCATAAATGCAAAAGCCCACATTCAAAAATTTCCATAAGCAGAAATAAACATTGCTAAGAAAAAATATGTAGCGGAAAAACACAGTGGACAACAACCCAATAACACTCAGAAATTTAGGAAAATGCCAGGGAAAACACCAATGTGGGGAAAACCAACGATAGAGAGAGAGAGAGATCTTATTTATTATGCTTCGAGAAAGTACAAAACATCAGCAAACCCACATTTCCAATGAATGAAAATACCTCACAGCACCAAATTTGTCCCACAAAAATCTGCCTCATTTTTTGTGCCAAAACTGTACTGTTGTACGACCTCCTTCTGCCTCATTTTCCATGCCCACAGTCAGTTTTATGGATTGTTCTATATGGTCCAAAAATAGTGAACAGAAAACATAAATCTACCTCGAAATCCATGCCCGAAATGCCTTGATTTCCATGCCAAATCCATACGACTATACGGATTGTACGGATCCATACAGTACAACCTCCCACAACAGAAAAATATTTCGGCCCATAACTCCAAAAAAAAAAGGTTTATTGGGATTCATGCCCTCCTTCCTTGGAAAATGTGCCCTCTTTGTTGCTCACTTTCCTCTCTCAAGCATGCTCAAAAAATTTCTCTAACTCTCCTCCTGATGTTCTCTCAACATCCTCCTGATGTCTTCACAACATGTCTTGCACACTACCCAATGCATTCTTTTATAATCTGAAAATGACTTTTCCCCTCCAAAAGTGTCTTTTCACCTTCCCCAACCCTAGATCCAAAGGCCAAGATTAGNTTCGTGCCCTCCTTCCTTGGAAAACATGCCCTCTTTGTTTCTCACTTTCCTCTCTCAAGCATGCTCAAAAAATCTCTCTAACTCTCCTCCTGATGTGCTCTCATCATCCTCCCGATGTCTTCACAACATGTCTTGCACACTACCGAATGCATTCTTTTATAATCTGAAAATGACTTTTCCCCCCCAAAAGTGTCTTTTCACCTTCCCCAACCCTAGATCCAAAAGCCAATATTAGATCTTTCCTTTTTCAAGATCAAGGGTCATGATCCATTCCCTCCAAAATGTCTCATTTAAAATTAAAGTGAATTTCACTTTATTACATAAGTGCTTTATGAAAATAAAGTCACTTTAAAAATAGAAGGTACACTTTATTAAAAAAAAAGTCACTTTACTAAAAGAACCACTTAAAACAACTTTATAAAACCTATTACAAATTTAAGTTCCTAGTAGTGTAAATATGAAGGTAACATCCACATACAAGACAAAACATGCGGAGTACCTCACGAGCTAAAAAATCTAACACTCCCTCTTAGCGAGGGAGGTACTTTTGGTATAGTTTCTCCCTAAATCTAATCTCATCAGCTGTCATAGCTTCTCCCTCTGTACTAGAAGTCGTTGCTCCCTACGAACATGAAGCCACTATTCCCACTGCACTGGAAGCCTCTGCTGCTACCTCTATTGTACCATGAACTGAAGACATGCTCTTAGGAGACTGCACACTCTCCTGAGCATCCAACTGTGTTGAATCATGCCTGCTATGTCCCTTGAGAGTCCTGAAAGAAGACTGAGTGCCATGTATCAACTCTCTCTTCTGTGCTACCTGCCAACTCTCCGACATAGAATCTGAGTTTAGAAATCCTCTGGACCCCAACATAGGTCTACCCAATAACCTGTACAATCCCTCATACTTGACACTAAGCATTAATGTTGTGTCAGCAGTTGCTCCCACAGGATACAAAAACAAAAGTTCACTATTGAAAACAACTCCAAAACCACTCTCATCCAAAGCTGACACTGAGAGAAAATTAATTGTCAACTATGGAACACATAACACCTCACCAACCTCCAAAATACCTCCTGACTCTAGTTGGAATATCATCCTTCCAACCCCCTTTACTGCATGTTTTGGGACGGCTCCACAATTCACGCTACAGTTTGAGTCTATCTCTGTAAGATTGAGGAAAATTGACCTCAACCCGATCATTTGCCGAGAATCACCACAGTCGACAAACCAAGATTCAATGTCCTCAAACACTCGGCATCCACTGCCCACGGAACTAGCCATGAGAAAGAACTCCTTCTCAAATCTTTGAGTAAACTCTACAACTTCTACTGAAGTTGACACCTCTAGTTCTGGTTTCTTCTTCTTCTTGTTTGGACATTGACTAGCATAGTGGCCAGGCTTGTGACATGCAAAGCATCTCACCTTGCTCATGTCCTTCTTATTTACCTTTACCACAAGAGAAACATTCTTGTCATTTTTTTCCACCTAACAAAGAACCTCTTCTACCTTCTTCAAGCAAATACGATAGTAAATCACTTGGTGTTCCAAGTGCCAAATACTGCCCACTGAACTTCAGAGCACAAGCTCTGATACCATGTAGATTTTTAATGACTAAAATCAGCAAACTGAAACTATGTCAAACACTTAGGAACCTAGAGATAATTGTCTTCATAAACTTCATAAATGCAAAAGCCCACATTCAAAAATTTCCATAAGCAGAAATAAACATTGCTAAGAAAAAATATGTAGCGGAAAAACACAGTGGACAACAACCCAATAACACTCAGAAATTTAGGAAAATGCCAGGGAAAACACCAATGTGGGGAAAACCAACGATAGAGAGAGAGAGAGATCTTATTTATTATGCTTCGAGAAAGTACAAAACATCAGCAAACCCACATTTCCAATGAATGAAAATACCTCACAGCACCAAATTTGTCCCACAAAAATCTGCCTCATTTTTTGTGCCAAAACTGTACTGTTGTACGACCTCCTTCTGCCTCATTTTCCATGCCCACAGTCAGTTTTATGGATTGTTCTATATGGTCCAAAAATAGTGAACAGAAAACATAAATCTACCTCGAAATCCATGCCCGAAATGCCTTGATTTCCATGCCAAATCCATACGACTATACGGATTGTACGGATCCATACAGTACAACCTCCCACAACAGAAAAATATTTCGGCCCATAACTCCAAAAAAAAAAGGTTTATTGGGATTCATGCCCTCCTTCCTTGGAAAATGTGCCCTCTTTGTTGCTCACTTTCCTCTCTCAAGCATGCTCAAAAAATTTCTCTAACTCTCCTCCTGATGTTCTCTCAACATCCTCCTGATGTCTTCACAACATGTCTTGCACACTACCCAATGCATTCTTTTATAATCTGAAAATGACTTTTCCCCTCCAAAAGTGTCTTTTCACCTTCCCCAACCCTAGATCCAAAGGCCAAGATTAGATCCTGCCTTTTTCAATATCAAGGGTCATGATCCATTCCCTCCAAAATTTCTCATTTAAAATTAAAGTGAATTTCACTTTATTACATAAGTGCTTTATGAAAATAAAGTCACTTTAAAAATAGAATGCACACTTTATTAAAAAAAAGTCACTTTACTAAAAGAACCACTTAAAACAACTTTATAAAACCTATTACAAAGTTAAGTTCCTAGCAGTGTAAATATTAAGGTAACATCTGCATACAAGAAAAAACATGCAGAGTACCTCCTGAGATAAAAAATCTAACACGATATCCATCATTCTTGAATTTGAATCTACAACAGATATCAAACAATCTATGATTAGCAGTGGAATCAGCCCTCAGTCATGTTCAGATTTGCAAATAGTTGAAGGTGGCAGCCATTATCGGAAAAAGGATATGCAAAGACCTTTTGATCTCCAGCTGAAACAACAAAAACAGGTATTTCTTTGTTGCTTTTATGACCCTATTTCCGACTATCTGGAGTCTTTGAGCAACATAGATGTCAAAACTTTTTTGTCGAATGAAGGTTTTTTCTTTTATCTTTACAAATTGCATTTTTATATGCCATGGATTCCTGTATTTTTCAGATCCAGATCAAGAATTTTATCAGTTAATTAGTGTCTTATATGGATTCATTAGAATCATGATTTTACCTAATCTCAAGGAATAAATTGATTAGAGTAGGAGTGTGCATAAAAAATCTCAGTATCTGAGCATTTGTTTTCAGTTTTCAATAAATAAGCAGAGTTTCTCCTAGTATATCAGGATATAAAGTAAATATCAGATCTTGAAGGTCTGCAAAGGATTGGTTTCATAGGCCAGATGACCCCACAACCCAACAACTAAGGCACTGGAACTGCTTGTTCTTGGCAGCTCACAGGGAGCATGCCATCCCTTGTGGATCCAAATGTTATCACATATAGTTGTCAAGGGAAGCGGGTCGTCCAAGTCCTTTGTTTTCACAAGTATCATCCTTGAGCACAAAGTGCAGCATTCAGAGCATTCCATTTCAAGCTTGAATCACCAACAAGAAGGTTTGATTTTCAATAGTGGAGACTCCATAATAAATTTGGATCAGTGGCTCTCGAGCGGTCAAGATTTCAAAGCTGTGCAAGAATTAATGACTAGGTAGAGGAGCCAAAGTCCTGAAGTAAATATGAGCCATTGAAGGTTGAGGAAACGTGTCGACAGAATGTCACACTTCGGAAGATTTACTTCGAAGGATTGCGTGAGAAAGAAAAAGAAAACTCCCGAACCCCAAACGCCCGAAGTAAATATCGGTCATCCAAATCTAGAGGAAACGTGGAGGAAGATCCCTCACTTCAGAGATACGACACTTCGGAGGATTGTGGGATTTATGCATTGAAACGTCCCGAAGAGTCAAAGCCCGAAATCCTGAAATAATTGTGGACCATTGATCTCAAAACAACAAGGACTATTGATCTTGGAAGCAGTATCACCAGAAGCCCTGAAGTCCTAAAAGGTCCTGAAGTAAATCTCGGTCATCCAAATCTAGAGGACACATGGAGTCAGATCCCTCACTTTGAAAATATGAAAATTTAGAGGGTTGTAAGAGTTGTTCATTGAAAAGTCCCGAAGAGTTGAAGACCAAACTCCCGAAGTATATCTTGGTTTTCCAAATCAAGAAGCCACGCATCACCAAATCTCTCACTTTGGGAATTTGGCACTTCAGAGGATTGTAAGATTTGTGCATTGAAAAGCTTTGAGGAGCCGAAGCCCAAACTCTTGAAATAATTGTGGATCGTTGATCTCAAATCAGCAAGAGTCGTTGATCATTGCAATAGTATCACCTGAAGGCCCGAAGTATCGAAGTAGTGTCTAGCCGACATGTAGCTGCAGGCCCAACCACTCCACGAGTGTTTTTCAACTCAACACTTGGCAGTCATCTGTTAAAGACACGTGGAATCTAGCTAGTGCTGACACATGGCACTCAATTCAAACATTTTTGGACATGTCTTCAACCTATTTTCGAGTGACACATGTCACTCCTCCATCCATGATATATCATCATAATGATGTCAGGCCACCATGTTAGATCATCCTCTAAGAAGTGTTCTTTTTCAAGCACCAGATTAGACCATCTCCATGCGGGTTTCATTGGATCCTAGAATTGGTGGGTGGAAAAACTTTANTTTTGTGTTAAAACATTCTTGTATTGATTTTTGTCCATTTGACCTCCATTCATAAACCTACCTCCACAAAAAAAATTATGGGTACTGGGCTTATCCTCTTGTAGTCTGAGGGTGACTCTCGGTGCTAACACATTCCATAGTATTTCTGGTACAAATTTCAGAATCAATTATTAAACATTGCACACATGGTATTCTATACATGTTCGCTCTCCAGAAAAGGCCATAAATCAGCAAGGTTTTGGAAAGTTACCATAACTTTCACTTGGCACATCAAATTTTGGTCAAGCCTGTGGAATTTCATAGAAGACATTTTAGAGTAATAGATGACAAAATTTTAGACTCGGAAGGGACGAGATTTCATAAATAGATCAGAATGAAGGTCGACTAGAGGACAAACTCCAAATCAAGGTTTTGAAAGGTATGTTCACTTAAAACTATCATAACTTTTGATTGGGATGTCTAATTGAGGTGATTCAAAATCCATTGTAAATAAGAAACATAGAATATTATATTGGAAAAATGATTATAATACTTTATATCATTATTCTTAATATATTGATGTTGTAAGTTGAATATTTGGGTTAGACCTCATTCAATAATTAATGGCAATACCCCATTTTTATGGAGTTGAAGATAAATATGAAATAAATCATATGGAATGGTTGAGGATGGTAAAGGAATATGGTATGAATCATTCAAGTGAAAGTTTAAGTTTGATGGTGAAGCTTGGGTGTGGTGGGAGAGTGTTGATAATAGACATATCATCACATTGGAAGAATTTGAAAATATCTTCTCAAATAAATGGATTAGTTATACGAAAATGGAGGTAACGTATATAATTCAAGGTCAGTTAAAAGAATCAAAGGAAGAGATTAAGAATAAGGGTGGTGATCTATCTAAGATATGAGACCTTAATGAAGAACTCATTAAGGAGGTTCAAAAATTAAAACAATGAAAGAGTAACAAAGGGAATTGGGAAAAGGATGAGTCAAGGGAAGAATTGAAAATGAAATATGAAGAGATATGTAGATTACGAAACCATAATAAAAAACTAATGGATGAGGTTAAGAGATTGAAAGAAAAATATAATAATTATCAAATTCAAAAAGAATCAAGGATATTAGATAAAGAATCTAACAAAAGACTTGAAGAGGAAATTTGCAAGAAGATTGAGGAATCCCTAAATATTGATGAGGTAAAATAAAAAAATGTAATCTAGAATTGAAGAATGACGTCCGAATTTGATAAATGGGGTGGCATTGTAGCTTCAAAAGAAGAAAGAAGAAAATATTCAAGAAGGTCACCATAAGATACTTGAAAAACTTGAACTTCATATAGAGGATGTAAATGCCAAATATGATGGTATTATATTCAAGGATAGAGTAATCAAAGACCAAGTAAAGAGGATATAGGATGTCATTGTCTCCGAAAAGAAGATAGATGAAATGCATGTGAAAAGTGAAAGAAAACCATCAAATGTGAAACCATATCGATATCCTCATTACCAGGAAATATTTCAAGGAAGACAAGAATATCAAAATCAAAATTATCAAGGAAGAAAATGAAATACTTATCAATATTCATGGAACAAGGAATCACAAAACCACTCTTGAAAAATATATTATCAAAGACCAACAACCACTACAAATTGGAAAATTTACAACAACAATACATGGAATCAAAGGAAACAAACTTATGCAACAACTAGCCACCAATGATTCAGACTGAAAATAATTTATTATGGATGGATGGATCATCGTCAATGGAATGAAAAATGAAGGACCATAATAAAATCATATTACTTGGTTTCATCACATGTGAAGCCTTTAACTGCAAAGCTTTGAGGACAAAGATTTTTGAAGAAGGGTACTATGCCATGACCCATGGGGGGCATATATGAGGTTAAATGTATATGATATGAACCCAATGGGGGGAATATATGGGGCTAAATGTAAATTTAATGTGTAAATAAATATGTAATAATGTTGGCCTAAATGTAAAAGAGCCTCATGTGCAGGGCATGAATAAGTATATATAGAGATCATGTATTCATTACTAAGTACATGTGAATTGTGATGTATGAATGTATTTTGATATTTGGAGGAGGTTCTCCTATACTTTAAGGAGTTATTGTGTAAATCATCTCTCTTATCTATATTGGAGTTGTGCTCCATGCTCACATTGTTGTACATGGTATGTACTTTTGTTCTATTATGACATTTTAAGTAGTTGGAACATAAAAATGTGGGTTGAGTTACTTTATTGGGTGGGTTAGGACTGGGTGTATGAAGTTATGGAGGATTGTTTGAAATAAGATGTATAAAGTTTTGATTTGATAATATTGATTGAATGAAAGGTTGAAAAAAATTGTTGGTCTTCAATATCAACCACATAATAAAATTAAACATCATTGAATTCAATATGCATTTTCTTCTACAAATATATGAGCTAAGTAAGAAAATGCATTGACATACCATGGTTATGAAAAAATTAAGAATACTAAAGGTATTTTTGAAAGTTTATTGTGAAACAATGTAACTGTCGATGAATAAGGATGATGAATAATGTTGAAAAATAAGAATGATGGATCATTGACTCTTTATTTCTTCCACAATACTTCATCTTGACCTATATAGAAATCCATATACATACTTGTGTAACACTCTCTCTTCACTTAATATTCAGATCCAATTCATCATTTTCCTTGTACCCTTGTCCATCTACAATAGTATCTATGTTGTTGGTCAACAACTTTGATTTCTTCCATAGCAAGTGGCAGAAGAGATTCCACAACAAACAGTAAAATAGGAGTGAATGAAATTTATTGAGATATGTAGCAAGGACTCAATAGAACATGTTTTCTCACTTTTTGGATGTCTTGGTAACATCCCATTTACATATAATCCCAAATCGGTCTTTGGAAATCAATCTTTCATCGATGGTTTGACCTTCTTGATCCTTTTGTGGCCTGCAAAAAAACTAGCACTTATCTACAACAAAAAGGTGAGATCATGTAAGAAGAGAGATGTAATAAATTTCTTCTAAAAAAAATTGCAAATAGTACATATAAAACAGATTGAAAAAGATACATTTAAATCGTTTTCATTATTTTATATGTTGTTGGGTAGTGGTGGCCAATCTAGACTACCCGACAATATTTGAATGATAACATTTTCATTAGATATCCAATTGGACTGAATAAAAAGAAAAATTAAATTATATTCATAGGTATATATATATATATATATATATATATTATAAACATATTTTTAAATTTATTTGAAATGATATGACAAATATGTTGAGGAATATCCTGCATGACAAAAATGTTAGTGATTTCCAACATGGACCAACAATCACTATTTTGTTCACAACTTTTTAATTTGATGATAGATTAAAATTATTCTAGTGGGAGATGAAATTATATTCCTATATAGATCTCCAATAGAAATAATTTTTCAAATAATGAAGAATTGATATGTCAAATATGCTAATGAACAGTCTAGGAGGCACAATTTTAGCAATGCAGATTTGAGGATAGGTAGTG
>JZKD02S0474227.1:0-17241 GCA_000966675.3 Picea glauca
CTCCATATGAAGTCCAATGAGGTTGGAACCACTCTCAAACATCCTGAAACAATTAATGGTAATGTTAAAAATTTAAGTAAAAGGATGAAAATGAAAGATAAAGAAGAATGTCACTCAATTTTACATTACCATTAAGAATTATAGTAAAAAATTTTAAATTTTAGTAAAAAATTTTAAGCAGGCCGACACATTCCATTGACTCGCGACACATTGAGAAAATGTCGCGAGTTAATGAATGTGTCGCGACACATTCAAAATGTCGGAAATGTCGCGACATTTTCAAACGAATATTTCGGCAGGGTGAAAATTTCGGGAAATGTCGCGACATATCCGTTATATCGCCGACATATACAGCAGTGGTTGCAGCGATAAAAAAAGTCAAAAGCCAAAAATAATAATGCTTGAGCTATGCCACCTCACTAAAAGGCCCTTAACCCCAGTCCTATGCCTAATAATGCATATTCAAAGAAAAGGACTAAGAAATGAAGAAAAAAAGAAAGTAAAACATAAAAAAAAAAAGACAAAGAAATAAGGGGCAGTAAAAAACAGTGTCGAGGTGGTAACTTTAAAAGTTTAAACCTAATGCACCCTCATGAAGGTTGTCATGGAAGAAATGAAGACCCCTATCTCTTGAAAGCTAACAGAGGAAGGCCTACACATCATACATGACTACGAAGGTTGTCTCATGTAGTTTCTCCTTTCCCCTTCCATAAATTATCCATCATATTGCCTACTTCTAATTTAGCAATCTAGGACATACTTCTTGGTCTTAGGAATGTCACATGTAATAAATGTTAATGTTGTCCCCACCATGGTTGAACTTAATCTAAAGTGTAAAATTTAAATGAGCTATTGAAAAATTAGAAGATGACATTTATATGTTTACTATCTTTTACCACACAAATTAGCACCTTTAAATTAAAGCAGTGTTATCAGAACCATTATGAACCGTTTGAATTGGTCGGTCCAACCGGTTTTGGGGAAAAATCGATTGGACCAGCACCCATAAACCGTTTTTGGCCAATTCGGTACTGAACCAACCTTTTTCACCGAACCGACTGGTTCCATACGAAACATCTAGGACCTGTGGATTTCAAATTTAAAAACAAAAATTTGAATTGTTTAATAGAGGGGGGGGGCTACTAGCTAACCCTAGGGCCTACTAGCTAACCCTATGACCTATTATCTAACCATATGGACTACTCAAACCTAGTAATTAATGGTGTTAGTTTTTACTGCATCTCAGGTCTGGTCTAATGCTTCCACAGTTATGCACAAATTTGCTCAATTTGAACTGTAAACATAAACACACTAAGATGCCTAACTTTAACACAGCAGAACAAGAACTAGTAATTTGATCATGCACAAGTGTTTATTCCAGAAAATCAATGTTCTTATGCCAAGAATCAATGGGATCCCGTACCAGGGACAATAGCCCAATTCCTTTACAAAGAATATTTCAGAACACTTACAAATACTCTGATGTCCAAGGTCTGCTACTTCAGACCTCCTGTCATTTCATTAATGCTGCTGCTAGACACTTGTTAACTCCTTGAAGACTGTTGCACTAGTCTTCTTTTAATGTTGACCACCTATCCAGCCCTCAAGGCTCCTGTTCTGGCACTTATTTGATCTCCAAAACTACTGCTTCAGGTCTGCTATCCCTCCTAAGGTATTAGACTAACTTTCTTGGTCTGACCACACCTCAAATGGGCTCTCTTTGATCTCTGCAACTGCCAAGAGGCCTGTGGCTATCCTCCTCGGACAGGTCACACCTTAACTGAGCCTCCTCTTGACTCCTGTGGCTGCCAAGTATGGGCCTGCGACCTTCCCTCCCCTTCGACTTCCTTTCTCTTCAGGGCTGAGTTGTCACAACAGTCAACGACTTCCTTAAACAGTCCTAAGATAGTCCGCCCCTCTGTCCTTAAGATGTCCTTCCCAAACAAAAAAGAAGACCGTAGGAAATGAGGCCTAGCAACCTCTCCATAGCTGGTAAGTGTCTCCTAAAACCGTAGAAAATTTCAGACCTCTTTCTCATCCATGTCACTTTACTTATGTTTTGTCACAATGACTTTTCTCTTATTTATACAAGTCCAAGGGGTGTGTCAAAAGCCCCTTCACAAAATCAACACAAAAATAGCCTTTCTTGTAGGTGTGAAACCCCATCACAAGCCCACAAAGCCCATCAGAAAGGGCATGAGGCCCCAACCTCATTCCAAGGTCGATTTTGACGAAACAAAAGGCTAAACTGGTGCCAACGGAAATTTCCACATGCCTGACACCTTGGCCTCTTGTGGGAATACCTCCCCAAGCTACAAAAATCAACACTCCCTCTTAGCGAGGGAGGTATCCCATCCTCCAACATCTAGATGCAGCACTGTCGTACATAGTAAAAATAGCCCTGAATCTGCCACCTCATTTACACTCCAATCCTGACTGGGTAATCCCTCTGTCACTATGGTAAATGGGTCTATGAACTCTGTCATCGGAATAAGTCCTGCTGTCAAGTCTGTCTAACTGGTTGCATCCTCGGTCATTGGAGCACATCCTGCTGTCCAGTCTATCTGACTAGCCACATCCTCAGTCACTGAGGCAAAATTTGTCATACTCGTCACATCCTCAGTCACTGAGGCAAAATCTATCTAACTGGTCACATCTTTGGTCACTAAAGCAAATCTTGCTATCCAATCTACCTCACTGACTACTCCCGCTATGGCTGAAGAAAATTCTATTTCTTGCTTGGCTGCTTCCTGTTGATGTTTTGCAATTTCGGGCAAGTCATTCTCCATAGAAGAAACATTGAAGTAATCCTAGAAGAAAGATTGAAGGCCAGAAATAAGAAGTCGGCCCAGTAAATGTGATTTTGGAAGCCCAGATTGAGAAGTCGGCCCCAGTTTAGGGTCAAGTCAGCCCTACCAGAATGTAAAGTTGGCCCAGAATTAGAAGGCAACAACTAGTATAAATATACCACTCGTGTGGCTCATTTGCACAATCATCCATCTCGCATATTTAGTGGGGAGATCGAAATCGTATCAAGAAGACTTTATTCTTGGTTTTATCTGTCTTATTGTCTTGCTATCTTCTCTAGGAAACTCACTCTCTCTTCTAGGGAGAAATTATTGTTATCTGGGTGATTCTTCTTTGTGTAAGCACTAGAGTCTTGTGCTAGGGGTTATTCTTCTAGTGTTCTTCTAGGATTGTTCTTCAAATTAGCAAGGAATTCTTCTAGAGAAAAGTTGGCTGGGTTTTCCCATGAAAGGGTTTTCCCAGGATAAATCTTGTGTCTCTTGTGCATGGTTATCTTTCTGTGATCCTGTTATTCCGCTGTATTATTTGGTTGATATTTTTCAGTGTATAATTATTGTATGATAACAATGACATAACATCATAAGATCAATAATTATCAAGATCTGAAAATAGACGTGCAAATCAACATGGTATCAGAGCTTTGCCACTGAAAGAGGCCATCGCACTGCACAAATTTGAGGAATAGAACTTTTTCGGGGTGAAAACTTCTCTTTTGAAGTGCGCCCTAGTCCAACACACCTACCCATGATCTCAGCGCACTGTTCAACCTAAGTCGCACCCCATATATTGAATTTTGTGCCTCAGATTTCAGAATTGTTACTGCGGACTTCAGATTTCACACTGCAGATCTTGACTGCAGATTTTTTAGAATTAAAAATTCAAGATGGTAACCAGTGCTAGAGTTGAAGATAGACTAGATGAAGCCTCAAGCTTCAAGAGCAGATTACTCCTTATCTTGGATGAGGATGAGATTCAGAATTATGTGAAGGAAGTTGTCCAAGAGGAGATCAGAGTATTATCCAAGGATGGTGTGCATAAAACTCAAGATGATGAAGGAACTCAAGCTCTTACATCCCATGCAAGATGAAAGAAAGGAAGGAGGATGTTTGAAAAGAAGAATACAAGTGGAAGAACAATTCCAGTTCATGATCATAAGGGGAAGGACCTTTCCAAAGTCCAATGCTTCAAGTGTAATACATTTGGTCACTACGCTTATCAGTGTCCTCAGAAGAAAACACAACATGCATCAACAATTGATGTTAATAAGCATCCACCACTGAAGAAGTCAATAGACCTTGATAATAATGATCGTTGGAAAGAGTACTTTGAAAGGAAGAAGGATCTTTCAAAGATAAAGTGTTGGAAATGCAATGAACTCGGTGACTATGCTTCAAATTGTCGTCAGAAGAAAAGGAAGGAAAATGCAGCAACAACCAATGTTGATGAGTATCCACCATAGAAGAAGTCAAGGGATCTTGATGATGATGACCATCAGAAAGAGTAATTTCGGTAAGATGCTACATCCCTTGAATGATTTTTAGATAATGTTTTTGATTTCTTTTGATTTTATTTTAGGGCCATTATCTCTGGTATGAGAGCCCATTTTTTATCTTTTAATTGGACCATTATCCCTGGTACGAGAGTCCATTTTTTTTTATCTTGGTTATTATCCTTGATAAGGGAGACCATATTTTTTCTTTGGTAGAAGGGTCATTATCCCTAGTACGAGAACCCACATTTCTCTTATCTTGTATAATGGTTATTATCCCTGGTACGGGAACCCTTATTTCTACTTATCTTGTAGACGGGCGATTATCCTTGGTACAGGAGCCCATATTTCTCTTCATTCAACAAGGGTTGTGCAGACTCAGAGGGAGTCACTTGGCCCAGGCAAAGAGTTAGATGACCAATGGAAGCCAACCTTTAGATCATACATGGAAGGCAAGACCTTCTAGAACAATGTCATGGAGTGACATTATTAGACATGATACTTAGAGGCAGAAAGTCCCTAGAAGCAATTTTCCTTCTAGGATGGGACCAGACCAAATAACAGAGACAATTCCAGTGACAATGGACGTAGCCAATCATTAAGATTGGAGTATAGCTATGATGGTTCCAACATGTGATGCAGAGGTAACATATATGGTAGTAGGTCCAGCGTATGTAAAGATACTCCCAGAGAAGGAGGTGGTACTACATCCAGAGGGAGTAGAGATATTGAGCCACTCCCAGAGTTGGAGTAAGAGACACTTCCAGATCCAGAGGAAGCAATTACACAGAGAGTGGAGGAACTACCCTTTGTTTCAAAGGGAGTAGATTATGAGGAGACATCTACTCTAGTCACCAGGTTGAAGAAAGCATTGTACGAACTCAAGTAGGCACCCAAAGCACGGTAAGCCCGGATGGATGAATTATTGTTGAGTTTGGGATTCACTTAGAGTGATGCAGATCCAAACTTTTACTACAAGGTTGTAGATATGATCCAGTAATATTGCTATTGTATGGAGCAAAATGTCTCATTGATCAGTGTAAGAGGGAGTTGTCTTTAGAGTTCGAGATGGAGGATCTTGGCCAGATGTACTATTTTTTGGGGATTAGAGGTGTGACGGAGATTAGATGAGATCTTCCTCAGTCAGGGGATATTGATGAGGTTCGATATGATGGACTGCAAGTCCATGGCTACACCTATGGAGACAATTTTGAAGAAGTTGAGTGATTCTACTTCAGATTCAGATTTGGTGGACCCCACGATGTATAGGCAGTGGATTGGATCCTTGTTTATTGCTTTACAATGAGCACCCTGAACCAATATTTGGTTGAATCCAAGGCAATTCCATCGGGTTTCAACAAATCATGTGCTAAGATATCAACATGGTACATATGGATATGGTTTTTCTCAAGTGATGAAGTGAGACTGCAGGGATATATAGATTCTGATTGGGCAGGGAGTGCAAAAGACAAATTGAGCACATTAAGGTGTTGCTTAGGATCAATGATGATTTCCAGGATAAGCTGAGAAGAAGGTTTCTATAATACTTAGTACAATAGATGTAGAATATATTGTAGCTAGTGTTGCAAGTTGTGAAGTGGTGCAACTTCGAAAGATTCTTGCTAGACACATGATGCAGAAGGGAGCAGTAACACATATCCACAAATGAGCATATAGCGAACATTCACAAGGGTGTACCTATTAATGTCTCCTTCACTGAGAGGGAGTGTCGATGATCTACAACATCAAGAAAACATTCACAGGGGTGTACCTGTGGCCCAGGCATAGTCTTCAAAGGACAAAAGACTCGAGGTGTTGTTGTTTCTCCAGGAGGAAGCATCGGGCATCATTCTCCCAGGATTGGTAGTTTAACGAATGGAGAATGACAGATTCACTTACAACGGTTTACTTGTAAGTAACACTCACTCACAATGGTGTACTTGTGGAGGTGAGTGGCCCAGGCATAGTCTTCAAGATGGAAGACTCGAGGTGCCAATATTCTTCCAATGTGTGGTTGCATCGAGCGTCATTCTTCCAGGAATGGTGGTTTAACCAATGGAGAATGACATATTCACTTACATGGGTTTACCTGTAAGTGACACTCTCTCACAAGGGTGTACTTGTGGTGGTGAGTGGCCCAAGTAAGCATCAGACAAACCTTCTCCTAGATTGGGTTGCAGACAAATGTATATAGGATAATTCATCACAAGGGTGTACTTGTGGTAAATGGGCCCAGGCGTAGTCCTATGGAATCGAGGTGCTTGAGGTGCTTCCACGTGTTAGATAGCATCAAACGTCATTCTCCCAGGATTGGTAGTTTAACCAACGGAGAATGGAAGATTCAGTCACAAGGGTTTACCTATGGTGACATTCACTCACAAAGGTGTACTTGTGGAGGTGAATGGTCCAAGTGTGGTCTTCTTTGAAACCCGAGGTGCTAAACACAATTGTATGGAGATGTATCATCAACATGGATCATGAGAAAATTTTCTCTGACAAGAAGAAGTGATACTTCCGAGACATGCTTGGTGTGATGGAGAATGCCTCCCTCATTGAGAGGGAGTGTTGATGTTTTGCAACTTCGTGCAAGTCATTCTCCATAGAAGAAACATTGAAGTAATCCTAGAAGAAAGATTGAAGGCAAGAAATAAGAAGTCGTCCAAGTAAATGTAATTTTGGAAGCCCAGATTAAGAATTCGACCCCAGTTTAGGGTCAAGTCAGCTCTTCGAGAAGGTAAAGTGGGCCCAAAATTAGAAGGCAACAAATAGTATAAATACACCACTCGTATGGCTCATTTGCACAATCATCCATCTCGCAGATTTAGTGGGGAGGTCAAAATCGCAACAAGAAGACTTTATTCTTGGGTTTATCTGTCTTATTGGCTCGCTATCTTCTCTTGGAAAATCACTCTCTCTTCTAGGGATAAATTATTGTTATTTGGGTGATTCTTCTTTGTGTAAGCATAAGAGACTTGTGCTAGGGGTTATTCTTTTGGTGTTCTTCTAGGATTGTTCTTTAGATTAGCAAGGAATTCTTCTAGAGAAAAGTTGGTTGGGTTTTTCCCAGGATAAATCTTGTGTCTCTTGTGCATGGTTATCTTTATGTGATATTGTTATTCCGCTGTATTATTTGGTTGATATTTTCAGTGTATAATTATTGTATGATAACAATGACATAACATCATAAGATCAATAATTATCAAGATCTGAAAATAGACGTGAAATTCAACACTTCCTTTATCACTATAGCAAAACATGATGAATCAATTAGATCCTCCATGGAAGGTGTTGCCGTCCTTATACATACTTGCAAATGTGGAAAAGTCTCAGTCCACTTAGTGTGTCCTTGGAGGCACAATGCCTAAATCCAAACCCACTGTCACCTCGATTTGGATTTCTTATGTCTAGGCTTACTCCTAGGGAAGCCAAGGGGGGTAGACCCTAGTTACTATGTGAATTATTAAATGAATTCTAGGAGTTAATTGTAGTTTGTCAAAGGTAGGGGGAAGCTAACCTATATAAAATGCAACAATGCAATGCAAACCTTTAATGAAAAACAACCCTTTCCCTAAGGTTGGGAAATGGGGTCAATTAAGTTACAACAAATATCTAAGTACAAATGAGCAGTAACTTTACAAATTTAATGAGATACAATTCCAACAATAAAGAATATCAAGATGATTCAACAATGTACATAGATACAATTACTTACAGATGTACAAAATAAAGGAAAGATGCACTTGTTAGATCTATTATACTTGTGAAGCAATAATTGAACTAACACTTAATTGATTTTGCAGATGTTAAGAAAGATAGATCAAAGATGCATTTACCACAAGAGACAACTTACAACCCAAGCTTGAAGGCCCCAAAGGAGAGGTGCACAAATTCAAGGAGGGAAGCTTAAGCACTAGTGCGCAACTTCAAAGGGACCAAAAACTTGACAAGAAAGACACCAATGACACTAATGAGCAACTTCAAAGATGAACCATTCAACCATAAAAATGCTCAATTGAAATGTGAATTGCAACAAAGATAATGCTTGGAAGTAAACTTGCTGAAATGGAAAAGTCATACACAACTTAGAATATGAAGCTTAGGTTGTGTGAGTAAATTTTAAGGTTGAATTAAGTGAGGTGAAGCTGAAAGCCTAGACTAGGTGACTTCCCCAATACTCCTACCACTTTGACCAAAATGATTGTTGGGTGCTCAATAAGCAAGGCAAACAAGGCCTTACTCTAGCTCCATAGGTGAACTCATAAAACTTGGGCGCTCAACAAGGGGGACACCTAGTGCCGTGAGATCATCCTTGATCTAGCACCCCAAGTAGACTCCACAAGCCTCCTTTTTGGTGGCGAAAGTTGTATCAATAAAGGGTGCTCTAATTACTAGATAAATTGATCCTCCTAAAGTTACAAGTTGATTGATTTAACAAATATATTACTTGTATTAAAATCTTAAGGAGATAGAGCTTGAAAAATAAATGAGATAACATGTGCTTGTAGATCCAACTTAAAGAAAATGTACAAGAAATGAAAATGCTTCCAAGAGCTTATACAAGAATGAAATAAAAGGAAATGCTTTTAACTATTGAGATATACACAATGAACTAGAAAGGAAAATAAATAAAACTAGAAGCATAAACCATAAACCATTAACCATCTAGCATGTGAAACTAGCCTTACGATACTGCATGGGTAGCTAGGCCAATCCTCTTTGCAGGGTGTAGGCAAAAGAATGCAAGAAAATAACTTAACTTGAAAGAGAAACAAGTAAACCTAGCCACACAACCTTGCCTTAGGGACAAGTGGGGCAACAAAATAAAAGCTTAAAACAAAAATTAATTCTAAATCCCAGCCTTACGATTTAGCATGGGTGGTAAAGCCAAGCCAAGCCTCTTTGCTAGGTGTAGGCACAAACTATTTACAACTTATTACAAAACAAAAAAATAGAATTTAGTGAAAAAAACAAGCCCTAGAGACTCTCTTGGGCTGCTTACAATCAAGGAAAAAGAAGAGAGAAGTAAGGGGTTTTTGTTACCCCAAGTTGGAGGCTCTTCTTGAGTGTTTTGTGGCCCAAAATGGGCAGCATCTCCCCTTGTACTGGCGAGAATCTGCAAAAATCAGCAAGCTAAAGCTTGCTGGAAATGCTGAAAATGTACAAAACAACTCACAATTTTTTTTGTTAGTGAAAACATAATTTTTTATCATAAAAATCTAAAAGTAATATGATTTATGGCCTATTTCAGAACTGAAAAACTACGACAAATCCTCAAGGAATGATAGAAGCCATAACATAAATTAATGTAAGAATCCATTGGTTGAACAAACAACTTCTCAAATCTGAAAATTGCTTCTCCAAACCCTTGGTGACCTACAAATAAGTGAGATCTTGCTACAAAACAACAAGGATGTGAGCACATGAAATGGAAATTGCAAAATACTTTCCAATACCACACAAGTATCTCACTAAGTCTACAACAATACTACCATAAACTTAATGAAGCAAAATACTTTGCTTGGGATCTCCTAAATTAAATTTCAAAGAAAAAAAATCCACAAGAAAAGTATGGAAACAATATCACCTCAAACCAAAATCATAAGGAGCATCAAGAAGACTCCCAATGCACCATGAAATTCCTTCCAAAGCTTTTCTTTATTCCAATAGAAGCAAGCTTGAGCAAATACTTGCCACAAGCTTGAGAAGAAAGAATGAGAGAGAGAGAGAGAGAGAGAGAGAGAGAGAGAGAGAGATTTGGGTATAGTAACAATAGACTGAGAAGATATGTGTCAAATGAGGGAGGGGAGGCTTTGTTTTATACTTGGGAGCCAAGAGAGACTCCTCTTGGATGATCTCCAAGTGTCATTTGCCAAGAGTGATTGAGCATCTCAAGGAGAGGTGCACTTTTAGGGTTTTGGCTAGGTTTAGGGTTAGAGGTTTGAGTGAGGGGGATGGGAAACACGTTTTTGACATAGTCCAACAACAAACTAGATCAAGGGGTGCGTACTTAGGGAGAAAGAGGTTTTTTCTTTTTAATTTTTCAATTTCCATGACTTTCTCACCAAGGGGGGTGCAACTTCCCTAGGGGGATGAGTGGAATGGAGTGATGGCTAAGTAAGGGGGTGAGTTTAAGTTAGGAAAAATGTTTCTCTAACTTAGCAAAGGGTTAGGCATCATCTCCCACTCTTTCTCTAACCTTTTTGCTCATTTTTTACTTTGTCAATTAAGCAATTAAATTGCTAACTTGGACTGACTTGGACCTAGAAAAACTTGTCCAATTGAGTTGAAAATTGGTCAAAGGGTGTAGGGGGTCGCATTCCATTTATTTTGAGTACTCACACCCCTATCAAAAATCCCTAGGACCTAGTTTTTACATTTTTACCTAAAAAATAATTAAAATTACCATTAATTGGGTAATTTTAAAAAACTAAAAAAAACTACTTTGACTCAACATAATTCCAAAAGACTCTAGGAGATGTCTAGCATGGTCATTTACAATATTCTTAGACCCTAGTCACCCATTGAGCTCGATCATTAGAACATCTTTCACCACTTTGGAGGATTATTGTGGGAGTGAAAACTCAAGGGTAATTAAAAAGGTTGGTTAGGCCAAATCAATTACCTGAGGAAAAAAACACTCTATGGAAGGACTTCCTTAATGATAAATTCCTAGGTAACTAACCTGCAATATGATCCATGCAGACCCATTACATTATTATCCCACGCAGGAGAGCAAAAATTCCAGTTACGAAAGGAAGTGTCGAGGCCAAAATTGCCTTGTAGAACTAGTAAGTCTTAAACTTGGTTTCACCATCAGGTACACAACATCATGGCACATGGAGTTGATCCCCTAGTTGAAATAGGTGGTCAACAGAAGGTACACAATTCTCAGAATCCTCCTTGTCCTGCATCTCTTGTCTGACCTCCTCAACCCATGAAACCTATCTGTCAGTCTTGGAAGATGTCTCTCTCCCATCTAAGCCTGAGGGGGAACTCCCTCTGGATGATCATCTCTCCTTCTGAGCCAAATAAATCTCCCTGAGATTAGGCTCACTCTGAGATTGCATGCTCCTTTTGAAACTTGACTCCCTCTGAGTCTGCACAACCTCTGGGGCCATCTACTCCTTGTCCACTATCCTCTGCACAGTCTTGGGAGGTTGCTCCAACCTCCTGGATCTTGAGGGATGACACCCTCTGAGCCGATATTGTTGGTGAGGCCACTGGTCTCACTACTCGTGGAGCCACCTGCTTCCTCTGAACCTGTGCTACTGGTGGGGCCATCTGCCTCACCACTGGTGGAGCTACCTGGTACTCCTCCCCTGTCTCTCTACTCTTGTTGGCTACAACACTCATAGGTTGGCCCCTCAACTTATATAGGTTTCCCTTCCTAACTCCGAGAGCCATGTTGATTTGAACCTACACCATCTGAGCACAAGTAGTACTTATCCATCTCGAAACAATACATGATAGACCTTCCTCTCAATCTCCGAGACTAAGAGGACACTCCTCCGGAGTTCTAGCACCCACAGAACATTCAACACCCTTAGTATCTCTCTTGACTCAGTCAAAACAATATTTTACCGGATCCTCATACTAAATGCTTGGATCTCGTACCAAGCACCACACATAAGTCTAAGCTAGTCTCTGTGAGAGTGTTGTTATCCCCTAACCTAGGGATAACTAAGGAGATTATGTCTTGAGGCCCACAAGTCCTAGACATGGAGTACCGAGAGCCATATTGACTTGAGCCTGGCCCTGGAGGGCCCATCCTTCTTCTTCAACGCCTCCACCTTGTCAACAACAACAACATCCATCCCATTGGCCTGGTCCTACAACAACATTGGGTCTTGCTCCATGAGGTAATGAGTTCAGGTATCATGGTATGTGTCACTTTGATTCTCAAAACATTTGAATATGTGCATTTAATTCTTTTTACTTCTAACGTGTGCTTGGAACTTATGCCTTTCCACTTGTCCACATCTGGGGGGAATGACATGATGCCCTAGTAAGCTGGTCCCCATAGGGTTTGAGTTGCCACTTGTGGAGGTTCATGAAAGGTCATCGTCCATTCCCACCATACTTACCACTTTTCATCTTTTTCCCTCTCATCCATCCCATACATTGGTTGGTCCGGGCATTGGGTTTGCCAAGCTAGCAAAGGGTTGTACCTTACCTTGTGGGAAGAAGGGGCTAAAGGCCCAGAGGGTAAAAGTAGTTGGCAAAAGATAAAATCCAAAAGAATGAAACCTTCAGATGCTTCGCCCAGGGATCCCCGAGAAAGCAATAAAAGGTTTCTCAGCAAGAAATAGAGGGACCCATAAAAATAATAAAATCAAGACCTAGTTGGAGGATAGGGGGTCTCATCACGAGCCAACCTATTAGGTCCATGGGCATGTAGCGGTATGACACTACCATTCAACTGGTCCCCACACAAGGGTAGTGGCTCTTGGTGGCATAGCCAAGAGAAATGGAGTCTCATCATGAGCCAACCTTTTCATTTTCGTGAAATGTTTGTGGGTAACATTGTCACCATTGGTCACCACGCCAAGGAAGTGTCCCCTAACTAGTCTCTTTTAAGAAAAAGAAATAAGATAAAAAGATAAAAGGCATGAATGTACTTGGAAACATTTGCATCCATGATAAGGTGCAACTCACCCTCTTCAAAGGAACCCACAGGTAAGCCATACATTCCCCTGTCATCACTGCACCCATTGCCAAGACATCCCTTACCACCTCATCCACTTACATGGCCTGGATTTGTCTTCACCCGAAAACAATCCACATCCAATGAGAACTAGCCCAATAGGACATTCTAGCGTCCCCTCCAAACTTGGCTTGTAGAATAGCATAACGTCTTTGAGCACTTGTCTGGGAAAGGGGGTTTCATGCACATGTTTAAATAACTTGATTATTAGATGTGATTGACATTTCTATGATCCCTGTGACTTATGAGCCCGTGGAGGGCGTACTTGTTGTTGTTGCAAGGCCACACCCGATGGACAGGTACACATGGGGAGATGATTAGTTTGGATCTCCATAGGGTTAAAAGCTGTGGTGAACCAACCTGGTTCACTATGCAAATATCTAGTATAAATAGGACAATACACAATAATCCATCTATGGGTAGTAAATATATTTAATAATAAATGTATAAGAATGAATAAGATATATTACAAATGAGAAATGAGGGCTTGTATATATATCCCACACAGGGGTTCTCTTTCATAAGAGACATGACCTTTCATGTGTCATGTCTCTTCATAATTAATAATTACTTATTTATATTTACATATATTTATGTTTGTTACATTGCCTTCCCCTTAGAAATGCTTTGTCGTCAAAGCATGTTATGGAGAGGCTTACTTCTTCATTCTAGCTTGCAGTGTCTTCGTATGACTCTTTGTTTTTGGTGTTGTTAAGATTGATAATACCAAATGATATGAGTGACAAAGAGTTGAACATAATTGTCGAATTGTGAAAGGGTCAGATCATCCTAATTCAATCTTTTGCAGAATGTTACACTTCCACGATGAATGATTATCATGATTATCACGAGATGAATGTTGCACTTCAATATTTTTCGGACGATAAGTTAGTCCTTCTCGTCCTGGATCTTCCATTGTTTGTACTCCAACATTTGTGCATGTTTTTTCTTCAACTGGATTGGCATCTTCTTGAGCTTTAATGTCTGGATTTTCAAGTATCTTTTCTTTCAATTTTTTGATATGTTCTAATAGCTCTTGATTGAGGCTTTTTCGAATGAGAATTTTCTTCATTTGCCAAATCAATATTCATGTAATTTGCATTATAGTCCAAGCTAATAACAATGTTTACCTCTCTTCCTTGAATATTTCCCTTTAATGTCGAAAACCTGCAACATACGGTTGGACAACCTTCATAAGTAAATCTTCCTCTTTCCTTAGTAAACTCCATTTGATTCGTTGATAATTTGCAATAAATGATACCTTTATTATGAAACTTATATAATGCTTATTTCACCTTCCTTGCTTTTCACCTTGTATAATTCCCTTATATATCTTTGATTCCACCAAATGACTAATTGAACTTAATAATACATTTTCCTTTGAGAGTCTTCTTTCTTTGGACCTCTTATAACTCCTTTAATAATTCCACTTTCCTTTCACTCCTTAATGATATTTTTTTGTTCTTATATAACTCATATAACTATTTTTATTTCCCTTTTCCTTGATATAAAATGAAAAAGTAATTCCAATACCTTTTAATATTTGAAATTTTATAATATAATAATATATTCACTTTTCACTTTTTTTTCTTTTTTATTCTTTTCCTTAAAAGTTATATGGCTGTTTTTATATGACTCATATAACTATTTTATTTCCCTTTTCCTTGATATCAAATGAAAAAGTAATTCCAATGTCTTTTTAATATTTGAAATTATATATATAATAATATATTCACTTTTCACTTTTTTTTTTTTATTCTTTTCCTTAAAAGTTATATGGTTGTTTTTATAATATAATAATGTATCCACTTCCCACTTGTTAATACCTCAACTTAGAAATAAAAATGGATATTAAATATACTTCAAATACTTTTCTTCTAACTTCGAATCAGAAATAAAAATGGATATTAAATATACTTCAAATACTTTTCTTCTAACTTCGAATCAGCCGCCCTTTTTTTCACAACTTCAAATAATCCTTTAATTATTAAAACTTTACTTTAATAACCTTGATATACTTGGAATAAAATAATATTTCTTTCTTTATACTTAGAATAAAATAATATTTCTTTCATTATAGTAATTTCAACTTGATACTTAATTTTTACTTGGCATGATATTATTTATTTTTATTAAATAATCCTCTCCTTACTTCGAATCCTCCTTTATATAATATATAATTCCTTTATTTTAATCAATCCCAAAACTTATATATAATATAAGAATCACCTTTTTATAGGCTTCGTTGTATAACTAAGGCGCTTAAAACTTAAATTTAGTGTGATTCAAAAGCTTCACACTTGGAATGACACGACTTTTACGGAGTGATGTCTTACTTCGAATCCTCCTTTATATAATATATAATTCTTTTATTTTAATCAATCCCAAAACTTATATATAATATAAGAATCACCTTTTTATAGGCTTCGTTGTATAACTAAGGCGCTTAAAACTTAAATTTAGTGTGATTCAAAAGCTTCACACTTGGAATGACGCGACTTTTACGGAGTGATGTCAGATCTTCTAAAGTGGCAACAACTCGATGCATTCACCCATCCAACACCTTCAACATGATAATTATGACAATGGTTGCGGCTAGTGGAACCTGAAGTGGGCTCGATTTCAATGTTCTAATTAGTTTGTCGCTGGTATAGCCGATAACAAATAGTACAACGAAGGGTATGGATGGTACGACAACAACTCTTCCAAGTGTGGTTATGGCTCTTCCAATTTTTGACACCTGATACCCCGATACCGATACACTTGGTGGCACATAAATGAACAAAGCAGATTTTTCCAAAAATGTTGTTAGTTTTGTAAATTTTGTTTGTAACTGTATATTATAGTGCCTCTACTGAATATTTGACTGGTATCGAGATGTTCTTATCCAAAGAATATTTCTCTTTTTTAAATATTTGGTAGTGAAATGATCTCTATGATGCTGACAATTTCTTTATTTTTATTTTTTCGACAAATTTTTTGGTATATTGTTTTTTTTTTTTGGTATCTTGGTAGTGGAATAATTTTTTTTTCAGTAGAATTTGATTTCTTAAAATGGCCAAGGGTCGGTTGGTGGTCAAGGACCTGATCAGAGAAACTCTCAAAACTATAGTTGTGGCCAAAAGCCTGCAGTTACGTTGCCAAAGGCAACAAATTTTTTAACTAAGGGTTGATGGCTAAAAGCCTAGGATAAAAAATGAGCTCTGATACCACTGTGGTGAACCAAGCTGGTTTACTATGTAAATATCCAGTATAAATAGAACAATACGCAATAATCCATTTATGGATAGTAAATATATTTAATAATAAATGTATAAGAATGAATAAGATATATTACAAATGAGGAATGACGGCTTGTATATATATCCCACACTGGGGTGCCCTTTCATAAGAGACATGACCTTTCATATGTCATGTCTCTTCACAATTAATAATTACTTATTACTTATTTATATTTATTTATATTTACATATATTTATGTTTGTTACAAAAGCCAACCAGATGGATGCTAAGACCCCATCCAGAGGCAAAGACATATCAGAGGTTTGCATCGGTGAGAGAGGAGGACGTTCCACCAGAGACAACTGGGCAGGCTTGGACCTAGGGGGATCTTTCCCTTTTCACTATGATGTAGGCCTTGGAAGGCCCATGATGTCACCCATGTGACCCATGATGTCACCCAACATTTTAGACACTTTGGAGGCATTTGTGTGCCAAGTGGCACGTGTGGTGTGATCTAGAAGATCGAAAAGGCTTAACATTTTGCTCCTGGAGGCCAACATTGCCGTAAGAAGGCCTAAAGTCACCCTAAAAGGGCATGACATCACCTTTTCTGCTTGATTTAGGGTTTATTTATGTCATTTAATGTAAAAACTGGATATTACATGTAATTGGCCATGTCGACTTTTTTGACCTAATTCTGGTCATTGAAAATGTATAATAACGGTTTTTTCCCTTATATTTTTCATCATCTTTCACTCACACTTAGTGAGGTCTGAAATTTGTGCCCTACTTAAGGTTTATTGGCTGAAATGTTAGGCACACTTGTTGAAGGAGGCTAATTTTGGACTATTTTGGTAATTTTCTTGGTGGAAGTGTTCAACTAGGGTTTTTGCTTGATGATTTTTGATGAATGTAAGTAAGATTTCTGCAATTCTTCTTAATTGAATGGTTATGGTTATGTTTATCTTGCATTTACATTAAGATTATGAAATTGCTAGTTTAAAACCCTAGGAAGCCA
>JZKD02S0474249.1:0-17241 GCA_000966675.3 Picea glauca
TACGCTGCCTTATTTGGAAAACTTGCTCCGGGTATGAGGTTAATATGGTGACTCACACTCCGCATCGGCGGCAACGAACGAGGTAGTTCATCCACGATGATATCAGCGAACTCTCCCAGTAGTTCTTGAATCTCTTCCGGCAAGTCGTCCACTCTGGTGCTTGTCAGGACAATTCTCGGCTTCCTTACATCAAAGAATTGTGGATCCTCATCCTTCTCCAACTCTGTGAGAAGTTCCTTCCCACTCATGAGAAGTATCGTGCTGGTTACTTCCGGCTCCACCTTCTTATCCTTCCCCGGGAGCAATGTATGTGTTCTTCCATCCTTCTCCAAGGTGTAGGTGTTCATCCTTCCGTCATGGACCACATTTCTGTCAAACTGCCATGGTCTCCCCAATAATACATGACAGACATCCATGGGAATGACATCACACAGAATTTCATCCCTATATTCACCCATCTTAAAATTAACCAAGCATTGTTTTGTAACACATACCTGGTGTCCTTTTTGCAGCCATGTCACTTTGTATGGACTCGGGTGTTTGTTCATTTTCAGCTCCAGCTTCTCCACCATCTCGGTCGAAACGAGATTATCAGTGCTCCCACTGTCCACTATGACCTTGCATTTCCAGCCCTTGGTCTTGCAAGTCGTTCTGAATAGTCGGCATCTTTGAGTTGTGTCCTCCACCTCTTTCTCAGGTTTCAAAAGGACCTTATGCATTGTCAGTGACTTCCCACTTCCAGTGTCTTCATCCTCCATGTCACGCCTCTGCACCTCAGCGACGTGAGATTTTCCTCTGTCCATCTTCCTATCTGGACAGTCCACGGCTTTATGACCGTCTTTACCACACGTAAAACATGTGATAACTCCTACTCTGCCTTTTCCTCTACCTCGAGTATGAGGAAATGTGTTGGCATCAACGTAATCTCCTTGCTGATCTGTTTGTTGTCCCCTCGGCTCATCAATTTGTTGCCTTTGCTGTGAGGTTCCACCTCTTTCAGTTTTTCCCTGAGGCCTCTTCCAATCCTCCTTGGGCTTCTGCGTTCTTTCTTGGGCAACATCTTTGCCTCTAGGCTAGCTTTTGCCTCGCCCTCACTGTCCCTGCTTGCAGCTCAGCTTCTCCTCGGCTTTCAAAGCCATCTGGTATGCATCCTCAACTGTTTGGATGGTAACCATGCTCAGCTCATCCTGAATGTCATACCTCAACCCATTTAGGTATCTTGCTACCTTTTCGTCATCACTCTCCCGATGACCAGCTTGAATGTTGAGCCTGTAAAACTCCTCGGTGTACTCCTTCACCGTCATCATCTTCTATCTCAGGTTCTGCATGCGCCTGAACAGAGTGATCTGGTAATCCCTCGGGATAAACTTCACCTTCATCTTGGCGATCATCCGATCCCAGCTTTTGATCTTTTGTTTGCCTTTGGAATGTCTATCTGCCTGCAGCTCATCCCACCATAAGGCTACATGTCCCTTTAACTTCATGACGGCATGCTTTACTTTCTTGTCCTCTTTGATGTCTTCGTAATCGAAGTAGGTGTCGAGTGCTTGGATCCAATCCAGCAACTCTTCTGCGTTTAGACTTCCCTCATAGATGGGAAGGTCCATCTTTGTCTTTGAGCTCATCCTTGAAATGGCTCTGATCAACCTCTCTGTCGAGGCATCTTCTGTTGAGACCTCTTCAGCGTCGTGTCCAGCTTCCTCTTCAATCTCAGAATCGCTAAACTCTGTTGTACCAGCTCCATGCCTCTGGGTGGTCTCCATCTCTTCGAGTCTCACCCTGAGATCTCGTATTTGACGTTCCATTTCTGGGTTCCCTGTCGGCCTACCCCTTCTTCGGGCATCCCTATCCTCACGATCAGGTGACGGCCTCTCTCTCCTGGGTGGCATGGTGTATCTGTTTCTCTCTACTACCTGAACAAAGAGAACTCCACAACCTCACTATGATACCACTTGACTGCAACCTACCCTCGACGGCACGATCGCTCTCACCAGGACCTTCGACAACGCGGCCCGAAGAGTTAACAACTCTTCTGACTCCCTCGGAAGTCTTTTACCCATAGTACTCTTCTCGATGATCCCCCTTTCGCTAGTTGGGAAATCGGGTTACGCAGACTCGCGAACCTTGTGTGCACCTCCCGTGCAATATGAAACTCTGAATCCTGATCCCCGATGTCAACGGTCAACACTTCTGTGTATCGTGGATTTCCCTATCGGG
Source organism: Picea glauca (assembly GCA_000966675.3). Classification (NCBI taxonomy): domain Eukaryota; kingdom Viridiplantae; phylum Streptophyta; class Pinopsida; order Pinales; family Pinaceae; genus Picea; species Picea glauca. The sequence goes on from JZKD02S0474249.1 coordinate 2,218, forward strand.
AAATCGGCAGATGAAAGGTGACGACTTACTTACCTTTCAAAACCCCAAACGTTGATGTGTGATGCCATGTGCTTTCCTCTGCTTCGTCTCTGTGGGCCCCGTCGCAACTCGGGGCTTCGTTGTTTCTCCATGCTCCCTGCAACTTCGAAAACGCCGAAGTGTCGAGTCCCGAGTCCTCGGGATCTCGTGCCACCTGTCCCTCCGATGATCAACGGCTCCGATTAAATCGGGAAATCGCAACTCGCGATTTCGACGTGCATGCAACTCTTGCACTCACCAACCCTGATATGCCGATATTCGATGACCAACGGGTTCTCTCGTGCACCTGCGAGTTAACCCCCTCGCAGCTCCTCCGTGATCTGATTGTCTGCGGGGTTTTGTGACTCTCCACAACAAATTTAAGTCGTCGATTCTCTTCTTCTTGAAGATTTCTCTGCTTCACCAGCTTCGTCTTGTGCAACTGAAGCAAGGGTACTATCCCTCCTGAGATTTTACCAACTCGGACTCCTCTAGAGTGTTTTCCCACACTCCCTGTGCTCAACCTTCAACTACTCCCAATAGTACTTGAAGTCTTCCAGGTCCTGTGCTTTCACAATCACAGCAACCCCGGCCTTTCCTTTCTCAGACTTGCTACTGAGACTTCAATCCGACCTGCACTTCACCTGCACGGCTCGAATAACCCAACACAATTCTGGTCGACGAGAATAAGAGCTTCACTATTGAACCTCCTCAACGCACTCTATGCGGAGGAATTCGACTGCACTCTATGCAAGGAATCTCCTGGTTCGAACAGTGAAACAAATTGAAACTTATTCTCTCATTCTCTCAGGTTTCGAACCTGATATGCAATCACATATGCAGCATATAGAAGATAAGCATAAAAAGAAGCAAGTATGCAATAGCATAATATCAATAACACACAGAGATCAAACACGTCCATGAAATTGAATCAAAGCTTTTCCTATTAATTCAATATCTGTACATGGGGATTCTTCACAAGCCCTCTGCTCTGCTCTCCCTTGCTCCTGTATGAATTAGAATGATCCTACAATGATACAAAGGAGGGTGCCTATATTCCGTTTTCCCTCTCGAAAGCCAAAACTGTCTAATCTACAGTTAATTCCTATCTAACAGCATTAAAACTATTAAATGCCTTCTTATCTACAATACAATACAAAGGCGCTTCATATGAATGTTTTCATTCAAACAACGGCGCAACAATCTTTTCAAAGTAATTCAAAAATGTATGCACTGGCGCTGTCCAGCTATATGTTCTTTAGTCCATGCACTGGCTCGCTTGATGAAGTTGTAGATGCTCCTGCATCAGGGTGCCATGTGGCCCTTGTAGTAACATTCGAAAAGGATTTGGAATATTGACGATGATTGGACTCTGTCGAAAGACCAATGAATGTCAAGGCACTAAGAAAAAAATAAAGAAATGTTGATAATTACTTAGCAATGTCTAAACGGTATGATCGATTTTATCTGTACTGACATAATTCCCCGTCGGCCTTCAACACCATATGTAGTAGTGTCATATATGAATGAAAAGAGATAGGAGTAGAAAGGTATAAGGATAAATGAGTACAATGAACTGGAACTCAGATTTTAGGATAAAATATGGACAATTTTTTAATATTGGGTGATCATTTTCTTTTGTAGCATAACCCGATGTTTAGATAATATAGGTTTTCAACTGATTTTCAAATCTAGTTCAAATCTATATAACTAATTCAAAGAACAAGTCTAGATATTCCCTGGAATTGTAAAAAATTTGCATGTTGTTGAATTAATGTGATGGCTTTTGAATCCTCTTCATACTTTTTCACAGATAAACAACTTTCTCTACTAGTTGGATCCTTTATTTGTCATTTTCAATGCTAAAGAGTGTGCTTCCATTTCTACTAAATACATGAAACTTCTAGAACAACAGTCAACTGCAAAATGAGTGTTGTGAATAGAGGTTGATCCAATACAAAGTTTGAACAAAATCATCCCAAAGAAGTTGCAGAACCAAAAAAATATCTTGGATAAATATTAGTCACTTGAAATAAGAGGTAATTTGTTCATGATGTCCTGATGTTGATGAATTTTGGAGTATGAAATGCATCTGCAAATCTTGAGAATAGAGTTGTAAGAGAGGTGTGTAACAAAACAAACTTTGTAACAGTATTTTATTTATGTAGAAGAAGCAGATAGTAGACATTGATTCCTATATCATATTGCTTGAGAGAATGAAATTTTTAGGTGTAGAAACCCAAAAGTCTTGCAACTGAGTACAACATTCTTGAAGAATATTTATTTTTCTTTTTCAATTTTTTTTCCCTCCAGCAAGTTGGTTTTAGACAAGGTTTGTCCAGCTGCACCTTAAAGAGGTTTTCACAATTCAATTTTTTTTTCTTTTTCTTTTTAATCCAAGTGGTACTAGCCATGATCTAGTTTTCTTATACCACAAGGTCTAGTAGCGCCTGAAACATGTTTTCACTACAAGATTTTTTTTCTTTTTTTTTTTCCAATGAAAGAAGTAGGATATCCATGTAGCTCAATGTTGTAAGTGGGTTGAGTTACTTTATTGAGTGGGTTAGGGGTGGATGGGGCAGGAAGTTATGGAGGTCATGTGGAGAAAAGAAGTAGGTCGAAGTTGTGATATGGTACCAGGGGTTACATAAATGATATCCCGAAGGAATTATTGGTTTTCAAGGTTAACCCACATAGGTGAAGAAATCTTCATTAACTTCAGCAAAAAAATTGAATTGGGAAAGATGCATGGGCATACGGTGGTGATTTGGGTATTTTTGAAGGGGTCTTGTTCAATAATGGCACTAATAGTGTAGCAATGGGACTTGGGTTCTATAGCACCGATCTTCAATTGATTTCCAAATAAATTCTCCATTTTCCTTGTACTTTGTCCATTTGCAACTTTATGGAATGTCCCTGTGTTGTAGGTCAACAACTTGAACATTTATGTGGCAAGTTCCTAGGAACTTGTTCTTCGAACATGGTTCGTCCATGGACTCAACATTACATAATATTGCATGTGTTTTCATGTCTTAGAGATATGCCTATTTCATGAATTTTTGCATTCAAAAATCACTTGTTCATGGATTTACCTCTTTGATATTTCTTTGACCTGCATATAACTAGCATTTTGTCTGCAACACAAGGTGAGATTACAAAGGAAAAGAGCTATGAGAAATTTATTCATCTAATAAAATATAAAAATGATTGCAAATAATGTGTATAAAATAGATCTCTTGAATGATTCATTAAAAATTTCCATTGTCGCCTAATGAGGAGTGGTGGCCAACCTAGCCTACCCATTAGTGTTTCAATGGTAAATTATTCATCCAAAGTCTGATTAGAGTGCTTCCAAATTCATATTAAAGTGTATTTATAGATATATCTCCACTATAAATAGGTTCTGAAATGAATTTGAAACAATATGTCAAATATGTTGAGAAAAAAGACTGTGGGGTACAGTTATTTGCAAATTATCGTGTAGATCAGCAGTCACCATTTTTAACATAATGTTTTTGTTCAATGATGGATTGACATGATTACACTTGCAGATGAACTTTTATTCATGTAGGTGTTGTTAGCACTCTGTAAATTTTGTCCGGTTGAATAGAAAAACGATTGAGGTAATTGTTTCAACTAGCTTTAGAGCTAAGGCACTAGCCTGCTCAAATCAGAGAGGGCTCTCTCATGTCACTTAATGTTTCCTTGAGAAATCAATGGCTAGATTTGGGTTTTTTGGGGGTGTTCTTATAAAATAACTGAAGAAATGAAGATAATGTTTGGGCTATGGAGTCTGGAATGAACAATGCATTATCAAAACATGAAACTATGAAGAGGGAAAGGCTAAATGAGGCGATGAGTCTGAGTTTATATCTGAAATTTGCATGGCATTAGAGGAAAAAGAAACATATAACTGCATCATAACATATTAAAATAAATTCTGAATTGGTTGAGAAGAAATACACATAGTCTAAATCACTTAAGCCAAGAGCATCGCAATGATGAATTCTGGGTTTTTGTTTCTCTGATTTAGACAGGTGAAAGCGTAAATGAAATATAAGATTATAGGAATCACATACTATAAAAGAACACAAGACTCATATCACCGCCAATTAGAATCTTTTCATAAATAGTCCAAAATCCGCTTTTGCATTTGTATATTCATTCTAGCCCCAAATTTTACAAAAGTCTTCCTACTCAGAGGGTAGTCTCCTTTTTTCTCCATACTTTCTATATCTTCAAGATAATATATAGAGAGAGGAATTACTTGTAGAATTAAAAACATTTAAACTTCCACATAATTCTAAAAATAGAGATCAGTTACAAAAAGGAGTAATTTATAAAGACAGTTATCCAATTTTAAAGGGATCCTTACGAACAGGTCTGACATATCTGGGTCCTTTTTCTTCCACCACCATCTGTCCAAAATTTGTTGGAACATACTCAATCCTACCTGAGAATATATTTCAATTTGGTGATTTTCTCCTTTAGAGTGCTCAACTAGGCTATTTGATTTTCCCCAATGCTCTCCATCACCTCAGCTCTGATTTCTATTTTCTGTTGTTTGCTCCTCTTCTTCTTCATTGTCTGCTTGTAGATTTTGTCTGCTTGTCCATTGATTATTAGGTCCCTCATAATAGGGTTTAATCTGACCCCTGATTCTCGTTCAGTCGCAGATTCAGTGTTAAATTTAGTTGCTAATATCCATGCAACCCACCTTTCTCTCTTACTCATTGATAAGCTTGACATGTTAGTTTAAAACCTTGTTGTACGGGATACTGTTCAATTGGCGTTGTCCATGTCTTCCAACCTCGCAGAGACCACGATTTTTGTCTCCCTTAATTTTACAGAACTCAGGAAATCAATCCAACTCGAGATTACTTCACATATGCATAAGACGACTGTTTCCTGGAGTAGAATAAGGCCACTCATATCTAAAGACATGTAGTCCTTGAATCCTAATCATGAATTACTGACAGGGTACGTTGGTTTCCACACTTCACCAATCTACTTTGAATGATGAACTTTTGAGTTAGTTATATGACAATGTTCACTTGACATGTCGGATAGGAAGTACCCAAACCAGCGACATGAGATGATTTGACTAGCTGTCACCTCCCCCCACAAGTTGTTGATTTGACACATTAGACCACGTGACATCGGGGCTATTTAGAAAATGGTTTCAGGCAAATTGTTTTTTGCCCCGATGTACTTCTAAGGGTGTCACGCGTCCACTACTAAAACCACAATGGTTTTCCTCAGTTTGCCCTCACATAAGTAAATTCCATGCTATTTCATCACCCGATATGAGTCTCAACCGTTGATCTGGACTACTTCTAGATCAACGGTCCATAGGATTCCCTCCTTCGCGCTCCCGCTATATTTGTTCACATTGCCGCCACATATGACCTGAGCCTCCAAATGATGCCATGTCTTTACACTGCTTTAGTCACCTGCCAAATATAAACTCAGATTTCAAGCATAATTATTATGGTGATAACAGGTGTCTCCAATATAAATAAGTTTTACAAATACTGTGATTTGACATCTCAAAACGGCTAATGAACAGTCTAGGAGGCAAAGTTTACCGGTGTTGTTTTTAGGACAAGAAATCACTAAAATGGGCATAAATTTTTCGTCTGACAAAATGAGATGATTCAAGTTGTTTTGGAAACCAGATTACAAGGGATATATCCCTTAGAAACAAGTTTTAAAAATTGCTTCATCTAACCCCTCAAATCATGATTGTTTCAACTTTGTTTTTAGGAGGTTTTCTAATTCCACTTGCTAGAGGAATCTAAAATCATTTTTCTTCAATTGTGCATAGATCTTAAGTGTATCCTTGTTTTAAATTGAACCTTGCAGTGATGAACAATTTTTACCCTTCAAGTCAATGTTGGAAAGTTGATTTGATTCCAGTTTTGAGGACAATCGTATAACTTTCTTCACAATACCATATATTGATTTTGAAACAATTTCAATTTGTAGAGATTTGACCATATGTATGAAGTTTTGACTTGTGCATATTATTGCAAGATGCAATTATCAACCTCTATTCTATAATTCCCAAGTATTTTATTGGTATGGTAATGATCAATTTCCAATTGGTATTTATAAAAGGATATTTGTTGTGGTAGAGATGACTTAAAATCTTAGATCATGGGATTATAAGGGTTGATAAGAGATATAATTCTACAATACCAAGTCAAAATTGTTTTATCCCTATTGGTGAGCTTGAGTGAGAGCGATTTCTTGTATGCTTAATTCTTCCTCTGTGTCCACGTTCGAATCATGGACCTAAAATGATGCCCAATTTATTAATGTAGCATATAAAACTACATTGACTTGAAAAGACAAAGATGACAAGGTATGTTTTTATTTGTGTAATGGAATGGAGGCATGCAATAGAAAGAATGAAAAGAGTAAAGAAAAATGGGTGAAAAATAAAAGTTACAAGTGGTAGGGTGTTGCAAGGAGGCATATGGTAGGCAAGGACTAAGGAATTAGTAAGAGTGTGAAATAAGAGAAGTATTATAAAGTTGTGATGAAAGAAAAAGTGACTGGAATGAGAGATGAAATGATAGTAAAGAAATAGGTGGAAAAATAAGAAGGAAAAGTTAACAAGTAAAAGAAAATTTACAGAAGAGAAAGGAAAGTTGGATGAATAAGGAAAGAATGATTAGTAGAATGAAGAAAGAAAGGATTTGAAAGTCATCATAAAAAGACCCTTAAGCAACCTAAGATGATAATTTAACATGGAAAATTAAGTATATAACATAAAGTGTCCATGTTCCTCTTGTATATAGTGCACCATAGGATTGATCTAGGAGATGAAGAGTTGAGAATCTAGGTGCATACAAGGAGGCTTAACTATTATTGGTCCTTCGAAACATAATAGTGCAATGGATGTCAATATAAGATATGAGGTGAAATGGAGTGAGTTGTCCCTAAAATGAAAATTAAATTGTGCATGCTCGAAATTGTTGAATGTGGATAAAATGTGAATGCAATTGATTGGTGGAAGAAAGATTATTTGCACACAAGAGTCATATTGTCATTCAAGGCTAAAATATCCATATTAATGCAAATCAAAGCAATGAAAAAGAGTACCTTCCATGATTTTTCTTCTTGTCCTTTAGTGAATGTTCTACATCCTTTTTAGCTCCTAAAGTATTGCTTATTTTTCCTCCTCTTACCTACCAATGGTTAGTGGATGGAGTGGTTATTATTGTACCACAAGTTGAGTGATTGGGGTTGTTATTCTTCTAGTATCTTATATACATATTCATGTATTCTTAAATTACCATGATTTTGAATACAGTGAAATAGAGACTCGCCATAAAATATTATAGTGAATGCGATAGAATTTTACACCATAGAAATTCTATAGTGAATGTGTCTTTGTGTCTTACCGTCTCTATTCCCCTGCATTCATTTCTATATGCATCACACTATGTATGAGATCCCACAAAGAGGGTAGTTGACAATTATACTTTGTTGATCCGCATACCATGTGTGTTTCATAAAAAAACAGTGCAAACAAATACTTTATGTGCCTTTGACATCTCCACGGCAATGACGCAAAAATGACGGACTCCTTTATTACCCGAGAAAGAGAAATAAAAAGAGATTGTGCATTTACTTATCAATTCAGAGTTCTAGAGAAACTTGCAAGATGTTGTGCACTATATGTGCATGATTAAGGTTATCTATTTACTTTGGTTTCTATTATGATTCAATGAAATGACATTGCAGAAAATCAAACACACCACACTTACGGGAAAAAATAAACACACCACTTACGAAAAAGTAAACACACCACACTTGTGAAAAAGTAAGCATGAATGATTGTGATAGTGTAACTAGTCCTTGGCTCTTCGAGGTAATGCATAATGTTACCGTGCTCTATTTGATTATTGCTATTATCACTTTTCATCATGCATAAGTCTATATTTTTCACTTGATCGTGAATTAACAAATAAATGTAAAAGAAGGAATATATACTACAACAAGAAATTAAGCTACAACAATTAAAGATTAAACTACAACAAAAGATTAAGCCACATCAACATATTAATCTACAACAATTAAAGATTAGGCTACAACAATGTATACTACAGCAAGAGATTAAGCTACATGAATTAGAAATATGTAAGCTATAGAAATGTCCTACAGATCCATAGCTCCTTCTCTCTAGAGTGGATCCCCTCTAGAAAACTAGATGTTGGGATCTGCTATAGCAAAATGTTTAAATCAGAATATACATAGACTCACAATGACCATTTCGAAAGTTTCATAATAGAGTAATAAGATCCCGGTATTTTATTCTTGAAATCCGAAGCTTCTACATTTTGTTTCCCCACAAATACAAGTGTTATATCTTGTATTTATCGATTTCAGGGTGGATTCTACATTAATTAAAATATAACATAACTAAAAACTGAATTGAAACTGAATGTTAAATAATTCCTATTTCTAAGGAATGATCCCCGATTTAATTATATCATGAAGAGATAGAATGATGAGATCCCAAAGGTGATCATAGCCACATTCTAAGTTACAATGAATGCTTGAAATGTCTTCTTGGATCCTTGCGTAACTGGAAAGTTGTATTCATTCTACCCATGAATTTTTGTCTTGAAATCTGCTACTCTAGAGATACCCCCACATGATCCATTCGACCTGTATTAAATATTATGTTAAAATGCATTTAATTCCCCCTCTAATTGTGCCCTGGAGGGTAATTAATGATGAGGCTATGATTATATGGAATCATTATATTGCCAATATTCCTGGAAGGTCATGAATTTTAGTTACCAACGTAAGAGAATCCATTGATTTCTTGCGTGGAGGAAAATCTTGTTCTAAGCTTTGTGTATATCTTGAGTTATTATTGGGTATGACTCCAATCCTCTCAACATTGATTCCACCACCAAATCCATCACATGCACCATGAGTCATTGTTGGTTATGACTTTTGATCCATTCATAACTAGGATTATTACTCTATTTTTTTCATACAGTTCTGATATGGAAAAGTACTATAGTGATAGTATCTTTGACTATTATGCAAGGATCTTGTTAGCAACATTATATTCATTTATATTACTAATTCTTTAATAAAACTAAGACTCATACCTGAATTCATCATATAAATAAGAAATAACTTAGAAATACAGTCGCATATGTTGGACATATTGTCATTGATATGTTGTCATTGATGTCAATAGTCGATGTCATTATGATGTGATGATTTGTTGTTATGATGAATTTTCATTATGATTTATCATAGATGAAATTGTCATTGATGTCAACAGTATATCAGTCAGCAGAGAATGTCAAACAGTATGCAGAGATCAAAGCTGAGAAGGAAAAGCGCATTGAAAATATGCAAAGGATGAAAATGTCAAACAAGTATGACAGTATGCCAAAGATTAAAGATCAGAAGAGTTAGTGAATGAAGATAAAATCTTAGAAGGAAGAGCACATTGTAGAAATGTCGTTGGATCAATGGAACAACTGAGAAGTCGATTAATGCACAAGAAAATGTGAGAAGTCTCAGCAGTCGCCCGATCAAGAAATTGACGGTGTTGATCGTCTCATATAACAGATGTCGGTCATATGAGTGATTGTGGGTTTGAGGACAATTAGAGGATTGGTCAATGATAATATCATGTTGTGACTGTCGGATCTACAAGCTAGATCAACGAAAGGGATGAATTGTGGAGGATGAAAGGACAATTAAACGACTTGCTAGTTTCAATCCTGCAATTGGTCTAGAGCGTCAGATCTCATAAACTCAAATATCGACGATTGTGGTTGATCTAACAAATGATCAGATTAAGTCGAATTGAGTTTTGACCATCAGATGCGCAATCTCCAGATCAATGGCAGGGATAGATTGTGGATATTGAAAGGAGTATTAAACAGCATGCTACTTCCAATCCCACAATTAGTCAGGATCGTCAGATATTATAGCTTCAAAAATCGACGATTTTGGTTGACTCACCAACAATGCAAAAACTTCAAATTGCGGAGTTTGGGTGACGAGTTAAATCACTCACAAGTTGTGGTTCTGCAATCATCCTTGATCGTGGATCTGCTTTGAGAGTCTTCATAACCATTGGATCACTTTAATGTAGAAGGATAGGATAAGTGGGGCAAAAAGGGTTGAGAATTTGAATACCGGAATACCTGACAACCGTTGGATCATTCTAAGTGGAAGGACAGGATAAGCTAGAAGAAAAGTCATTGGATTTAATCCAAGGCAAAGAAGCATCATAGATAGATAGAGCCATCGATCTAAGATCATGATTGACGAAAAAAATTTAGTTCGAGTTAAAATATGTCATGAGGTTACACTTCAGGGAATCTCACTTTGAAAGAATTGCCAACTTGAAAAGTCGAATTACCCGAATTCTCAAAATCCAAAATGAATAAGGACCATCGAATCTAGAGAATATACGATGACCGTTAGATCAGGGATATCTACATCAGCAAGGACATGTGGCAGACCATGTTAGCAAACCATGTCAGCAAGGACATGTGGAAAGACACGTCAGCAGACCATGTCAGCAAGGACATGTGACAAACCATGTCAGCAAACCACGTCGGCAAGGACACATGGCACAGTCAAATAATGACAAGTGTCGAGATGAAATCAGCATTTCAGGTACATAGAAATCACGAATCTGAGTGACACATGCCAGCTACTTGGCTCATGCCATGTCATCAAGTGACGTAAGTAAGTTACGTCACACTGGGAGTTTTACTTCGGGAGTTTTACCACTAGCACTTGCCCAAAGTCTTAAAGTCTCGAAGTGGACATGAGTCATCCGATTTGAAGATCACTTCAAGAGCATTCTCGACCATTGATCTACTACAGTGGAAGTATTAGCTGACAGCAAGTGGTCTCCATCATTTTATGACTTAGTCAGCATGTGATCACTCCAGAGGAAAATGGAGCAGAGATTATCTGAACCTCCGAAGTCCCGAATGTCGAAGTCCTAAAGTGGACATGGGTTGTCCGATCTGAAGAATACTTCAGATGCATTCTCAACAGTTGATAAAAATATAGTGGAAGGATAGTGTAAGTAGAATAGCCGAAGTGTCGGAGTAAATGGTCGCCATCCATCTCAATGCTTGATTAAGTCCTAGCCGTCAGATTAAGTAATGAAAGGATAAATGTAAGGATCGAATATGACCATTGATCTGGTTCTGGAATATAAATGTGAACTATCTGATCTGTTCGACGAAATCATATTTGAAAGGTTGAAATTCCCAAAGGGAGAAGTCCCAAAGTCTCAACTTTCGTCCATCTCATCGGGAGATTAAATCATGACCGTTGATTCTGATAAGTGCTCAAGCGTATGTTTGGCATAGTGTCTGGTCACAATCATTGGTCATACAGAATAAGAGATATACAGGAAAAATATAATACTTCGCTTAAATTAATAAGCATGTGGTTTTGTGCCTATGATCATATGAACATGGTTTGAAGGAAGCACCTCATCCAGAATTAATTCGACAGAGAGTTAACACTAGAACATTACAGAGAATCGATAAGAGTTCGAATATGATCTTTTGGTGAACCGAGAACGCAGCAGAAACATGAGTACGATCTAATGATCCGATCCATGTATGTGATCAACTCATGAGGACAAACGAACCGATACATAATCATGATTAAAAGAGATTTAAATCATGAAAACATGAATAAAGAATAAAAAGGAAAATGATATTAATTAAAGTTTAAGATTATCATTTTAAATGAAAAGGTACAATGGTTCAAATATCAAAAGACACAATGATTCAAATTCACACCAGTTGGAAGACTATATAAACAAAAAGGAATGGTGAGAAGAGTGTAGTTGAATTTCTTGAAGTATATATATTTATATATAATGAATTGAATGAAAGTTCATTCTATCAGGTTGGTGCCTGTTTACAAGTTGGATCTTGTATGAGGATTAGATTCCTCACATATCAGTTGGATTTGAGAACTACAAGCTGGGTCTTGTAACAGAGAGTTGGGTATCTCATAATTGTTTGAATATGATATTCAAATATTGATCTTATGTATTCATTCAAGTTAAATAAATAAATAAAGTATTTATTCTTTTATATATATTGATTAAGAAAATGAAATAAATATTTGTTGTTCAATTAATTTGTGAAAAGTGGAAAATTGTCCAAATTTTTGTGACACTAATTCACAACACCCCCCCCTCTCAGTGTCAAGTATCCATTTCAACAATTGGTATCAGAGAAGGTTCCTTAAGCACAGTTTAAACACTGAAGGTAGATTCAGAAGAAATGGGTGGACAAATTTCTATCTCCACAAATGAAGCTCCCTTATTTGATGGAACAAATTATTCATCATGGAGGGAAAATATGAAAAGATATATGAAGTCAAGAGGATCTGGAGTTTTGGATTCAGTAGTAAGTAAGCCCTGGCACCTAACTACTTAAAAGAGAAAATCCAAAACTACAAAGGAAGCAAGGAGAAACAATTTAATAGCTTTAAAAGTAATTCAGGATGGATTGTCAGACCAAGTCAAAGAAAAGATGAAGCACTACAAATCTGCTAAAGAATTATGGCTTTAACTAGAAAATTGTTATCAGAATGAAACACAAGAAGAAGAGAAATCCTATCAAAGTGAGAAACAAGACTTAGATATAGAGGATCCCTGCCAGAATAAAGAACAAAACTCAGAAGAAGAGCGTTCTTATCAAGATAATGAAGAAGATAAAGAAAAGGAAAACTTCAATCAGATTGAAGAACATAATGTAGAGAAAAAGATTTCTAATCAGAATGAAATATAGGATTTGATGCAAATCTCAATCAACAGTGAGGAAGACAACCTCATAAAGGAATTGAGAAATGCCTCAGTAATCACTAAATAAAGATTGCATAATCTTAAAACTGATGTTCCAACCACTATAGGCTAGATTCAATTGGAACCAAGAAATTATATGCATATTAAAATTCCTGTGGAGGCTCTTAACAGTCTTGAGTACACAACCCTGTGCACTTTAAAATAGTCAGAGAAACTCCAACAGAAAGATATGATGCTACTACAACAACTAGATCAATCTAACCATGAATATCATGAACAAAAGTTTCATCTAGAAAACAAAGAAGAAGAGATCAAAAGTTTTAAAACCGAAGTTATTGTTCTAACAGAAGAGATGGAAGAATTAAAGAAACATGACAGTAAAAGAAAAGAAGTACTAAAAGAATCAAAAAAATGTTATGTTAACATTTATCCCATAGATGAAGTAGAAGAAGAACTATCAAAGGCCAAACAGAAAGTTGATTGGAGTCTCTGTGTATACCACTATGAACATAATGATTCAGACTATAGTTTTCTTCATGACTACACTAAAGAATTTCTTGAAAAGAGTCAAAAGCATATCATGGAAATAAAGGAAATACTCAAAGACAATGAAAAAATCATATATTAGCAAAATGTTCAGTTAGAAGAAAAAGAAGAGGAGATTGAGAAATTGAAGAATGAAATCAGTCAAGCAAAAGAAGAAAAGAAGGAAGATGATGAACTTAGAAGAAACCTTGCAGATCTAAAAGAACCAAGAGAAAGTAATGTTAATCTAAAAACCCAACTTGAAGAAGCCAAAATAAGAGAGGAGGAAGTAAGGAACCAGTTGAACAAAAAGGAAGAATCATGTCATAAGCTGGAAGCAGAAGTTGTGAATCTTAGAAAGAAGGTTGAGAAGTCAAACACTCAACTTGAGGAAATTAAAGAAAGTGAAGAATACCTAAAGATCCAGTTGACAAGGAAAGAAAATCCTTACCACATGTTGGAATTGGAAATCATCAATTTCAAAAAGATAAATAAAAGTACTAATGCAGATATAATGACTCAAATTGAAGAAGCTAAGAAAAAGGAAGAAGCCCAAAAGATTCAAATAACTAAAAAGGAAGAATCATGCCATATGTTTGAATTAGAAAACATCAAATTCAAAAGTATTCAGCTAGAATACGAGGAAGAAGTCAAAGTATTGAAAACTAAATTTTTTGATTTAACAAGAGATTTGGAAGAATTGAAGACATATGAAAAAACTGTTAAATGCAAAGAAGTCTTGGATGAGACAAAAGAAATAGTTATCAATATAAGGAATCATCTTCAACATGCTAAAAAGGTGGAATAAGCCCTGAATATTCAGTAGACTAAAAAGGAAGAATTATGTCAAATATTAAAGTTAGAAATAGTCAATCTCAAACAGATGAATGAAAAGACAAATAAGATTGTAAAATTCCAGAGTAGCTCAGCTATCCTAGATAAGATTTGGAAGAACCAAAGATCAGTTGATGACAAAAATGGACTTGGATACAATAAGAAAGAAGACAATGAAAAATGGAGAACCATTTACAAACATGAGAAAGGATCATCCCTCTCAAAAGGAAATGGTGCAAGTACAAAGCAATTACAAGTCATGAACTTTGTTAAGGAAGACAACTATGGAAGAAAAAAGGAAGAAGAAAATCAAATAACAGATCCTTCAAGCCAAAATAAAATCAAGAATCGAAACACCTTCAATGGGTATTGTTTCTCTTGTCATAGATTTGGCCATAAAGCAATTAACTGCAAGAAACTAGAGGAAGGATATACAAGAAAATCCAATGAATCAATTAGATGTTGGAGATGTAATTTTGTTGGGCACACAGCAAAATTTTGTCATACAATGAGATGTTACAACTGTGATAGGTTTGGGCACCAATCCCAAAACTACAAGAATACAAAAAGTCAATATTTGAACAAGTCATTCAAGTCAGGGAAAAAACCTAATAAAAGTTGGAATAAGAAAGGAGATGACAAATCTCCAAAAAAACAATTAGAAAGAGAAGATCCAAAAAGCAGAATATCTCACAGAAAGATATGGAGAAGAAAATCTGAAGGAGAAAGCAAGAAAGATGTTATTACACCTGAAAATGAAGAAACTAATAATAAGAACATGATGGGTAAAGGTCCTAATGAAGAATGTG
>JZKD02S0474260.1:15029-26957 GCA_000966675.3 Picea glauca
TTTTGTGGATTGGTCATAATGTAATTGTAAAAGGCAAAAGAAGAAGTCGGCCCTAGAATATATCAAGAGGCCCCGAAATATAATAAAGGTGGTTATAACCACCCAGTTTGAGAAGCCAACCCTACCAGTGAAGAGACACTTCACATGTGCCAGATTTGTATAAATAAGGAGGCTAGCACCTCACTTAGACACACACCTCACTTGCTCATTGAGAGACAAGTTTCAGAACTACAGTTGGAGAAGAAGGAGAGAGAGTGGCACATCTTTTGGGAGAGGATCTTCTGCATTAGTTTAATTTATCTCTTGGCATTGTATTGGCTATCTATAATAAGGAAGTTTGGCTGGGTTTTCTTCCCCTAGAGGGTTTCCTAGGATAAATGCTGTGTCTCTTGTGATTGTGTATTTCTCAGTGATCTTGTCTTATGTTGCTGTTATCTATTGAAATGCAAAGAACTATAATAGTGGCTTAAACATTAACAGTCTTCAGTGATTTCAGAGCAAGCTCCACTTTTGGCAGTATAAAGACCTCCCCTTTGCTAGGAAAGTGATGGTGATTGGGAGGATTCTACAGGCCTCTCGCATCTACTATGTCTCCTTTTGGTTGTTGAGTATAGCTCAGTTTTGGTGTTTGGAGCATATTTTGCTATCTTACTTATGGTCGATGTATGGATGTGTGTATCATGCCCAAGGATGAGGGGGGGATAGGTTCGATTGATGTCGCTACCCAGTAGAGCATCCTTGCTGCCAAATGAGTGGTACATTGCTTAGAAGGTGCTTCTCCTTGGTAGGGGTTGTTGCATCATTGGTTGATTACCGCTTAGCATGTTGGCAAGGTTGGGAGAGTCTTTGGTTTATACGACATTATTTCTTCCCCCCATCTATTCCAAGTTGCTAGCTTGTTTGTCTTTCAGAGTATTTGGACAACTTGGAAGATGGTAGCAAGTTTGGTAAGATGGAATGCAAATGGAAATAGAGCAAGTTGGGATTTGGTGTGATGTCCAATTTAGAGCTAGAGGTTGCATGGTTTTTGTATTGTAAAGATCTTGCATTTCCAGGCTTGTTATTTGAGTGGGAAGGGTATCTTCTTTTGGTAGGACCTATGGGATCTAGTGGTGCATCCATGGAAGGATTGGCATACTCTAGCACGGGAATATGCTTTGCTTCCCTTTGATCAATCGACTATCACTGAGCTTGTTGGGCTCATCCCTTTGGAGAATGTGTTAAGAATGAATATTGCAATACTAGGATCATTTTGGTGGGATTGGGGTTGGACCTTTGGTGGCCCCCTACAACAGTATGATTCTCGGAGGCCATATTCCCTTTTGCATTAACATCATGCTCTAACCCATGTGCTCAATGTGCATTGGGTGTCAATATATTCGAAGGACATGTGGTGTCATCGATTGCATAGTGTCTAGTTTGTTCGACATTCCTACAAGCTGTGGGTTTTTGTGTGGTTGGTTATTTACCAGGGGCTCTCCTCTAAGGTCAGGTTGGCAAAGAGTGGGTTATTTGATGGTGTTTGTCATGTTTTCCAAAGCTTTGAGTCAATGAAGCACATGTTTTGGGAGTGTCAGTTTGTGCAGAGTGGTTGGAAGTATGTCTAGGATCAGTATTCAGTTCTTTGAGGCAAGATTCATTGGTGGACAACTTTGCTTGGTGATTGCAGTGGGTTGGTTCATTCCTCTTTCATTGGGATTTGGTATTGTCTGAGGATATATGCTTTTTATACCCTCTGAAAGATCCGTTGTAGGTTTGTCTTTTATAATGAAGTCAGTTCTTTATGTGCTTTCTGTACCATCTGGCAGGATGAGGTACATACACAGTTGTTGGCTGAAGGTTCTTTTATTAAGGATGCTGAGTCTCTAGATGCAGTAACATATTCTGATTTTATTTCCACTTTAGTAGCTCTAAGGAAGAGGATATAAGTTCCATTGTATATAGTATATACCCTTCCACTTTTTGATTTGTTGATGTAAATATTTCCTTGTATGTAAGGACGTACTTTAAAAAAAAAATATAACACCAATAAGTCTTGGAAACTATCTCCAACAAGGATGGTCAAACAATAGCATAAAATGAGTGGCAAAGTGAGTGATCTTCAATTTTCTGCCGAATGAACACCACTAAGATACTATGAAGAAGACAAATCCATAAAAACTCTATGGAATCCAAAANGACATTATTTCTTCCCCCCATCTATTCCAAGTTGCTAGCTTGTTTGTCTTTCAGAGTATTTGGACAACTTGGAAGATGGTAGCAAGTTTGGTAAGATGGAATGCAAATGGAAATAGAGCAAGTTGGGATTTGGTGTGATGTCCAATTTAGAGCTAGAGGTTGCATGGTTTTTGTATTGTAAAGATCTTGCATTTCCAGGCTTGTTATTTGAGTGGGAAGGGTATCTTCTTTTGGTAGGACCTATGGGATCTAGTGGTGCATCCATGGAAGGATTGGCATACTCTAGCACGGGAATATGCTTTGCTTCCCTTTGATCAATCGACTATCACTGAGCTTGTTGGGCTCATCCCTTTGGAGAATGTGTTAAGAATGAATATTGCAATACTAGGATCATTTTGGTGGGATTGGGGTTGGACCTTTGGTGGCCCCCTACAACAGTATGATTCTCGGAGGCCATATTCCCTTTTGCATTAACATCATGCTCTAACCCATGTGCTCAATGTGCATTGGGTGTCAATATATTCGAAGGACATGTGGTGTCATCGATTGCATAGTGTCTAGTTTGTTCGACATTCCTACAAGCTGTGGGTTTTTGTGTGGTTGGTTATTTACCAGGGGCTCTCCTCTAAGGTCAGGTTGGCAAAGAGTGGGTTATTTGATGGTGTTTGTCATGTTTTCCAAAGCTTTGAGTCAATGAAGCACATGTTTTGGGAGTGTCAGTTTGTGCAGAGTGGTTGGAAGTATGTCTAGGATCAGTATTCAGTTCTTCTTCGAGGAAAGATTCATTGGCGGACACCTTTGCTTGGTGATTGCAGTGGGTTGGTTCGTTCCTCTTTCATTGGGATTTGGTATTGTCTGAGGATATATGCTTTTTATACCCTCTGAAAGATCCGTTTTAGGTTTGTCTTTTATAATGAAGTCAGTTCTTTATGTGCTTTCTGTACCAAGTGGCAGGATGAGGTACATACACAGTTGTTGGCTGAAGGTTCTTTTATTAAGGATGCCGAGTCTCTAGATGCAGTAACATATTCTGATTTTATTTCCACTTTAGTAGCTCTAAGGAAGAGGATATAAGTTCCATTGTATATAGTATATAGTATATACCCTTCGACTTTTTGATTTGCTGATGTAAATATTTCCTTGTATGTAAGGACGTACTTTTAAAAAAAAAATATAACACCAATAAGTCTTGGAAACTATCTCCAACAAGGATGGGCAAACAATAGCATAAAATGAGTGGCAAAGTGAGTGATCTTCAATTTTCTGCCGAATGAACACCACTAAGATACTATGAAGAAGACAAATCCATAAAAACTCTATGGAATCCAAAATCCTCAAAAACTGAAAAACAAATTACTACAAAGAACAAATCAGTGTAAAACTAATACCAATATTTGGTGTATAACATGCACAAATTAGATGAAGAAAAAATATATTAGTCAACAAGAATTGACTTGAGCAACTTATCTAGCAACACAAGAGGATGGACCACTTCGAAAACACCCCCAAAAAATGATGTGATTTATACAACAAAAACGAGAAAGTAGATGAATTATTCATACTTCAAAGATGTGAGGTCTATTGAAATCTATGTCTTGAATAGCTCTCCTCTTTGCCCATACCCAAAATCTTGTTGCCATATATTTGTTTGTCATCCCAAAATATGCTTTCCATCTTTGGCATTTGCTAATACTTTTTTCTATACCTTCTTAATTTAGGGTCATAAGGAAACCAATTCTTAATATTTATGTGCAGTTTTTTTAAAGGTGTATCAGTAATATGGTAAATGTTCAATTTAATTGTCATAATTTTGTTTTGTTTGTTTTTATCAAGTGTCTTGACTAGTAATTGGAGTCTTGGAGACTTATTAAGTATTTATTGATATTTCAAACTCTCCAAGCTAGTGAGGCTATGACATTTAAAGCAACATTATTTTGTGTTCACTAGTAGCGTTCTTAAGCATTTAGTCTCATCTAGGGATTAGTGTTCCTAACAATTATGAGATAGAGGTGGTTTATGAGGCTCTACCCACACCAAAAAATTTGCCAATCTGAAAACATACTTTGGCTTGCAAGATCTCAAGGTTGATGTGTTAGCATCCTCCCTCTCTTTGTAACTAACACTGCCAATGGCTTCAGTGCCATGCCTTTTGGGGCCCTCTCTAGCTTGTGGTTGTTATCTATTTGATGTTTGCAATTACACTCTATCTTACTTTAGTGGTATATCCCTATGATGGGATTTCGTTCCACATAAAATTTATTGGAACCAAATCCTAATCAGAGCTAGGTTGCCCCAAAATTATGAACCAATCTAGAACTGACCAAAAAACTAGTATAAAAACAAATCGAATAAAAAAAACATAAAATATCCAAATTTTCATTAAAAATATATTCATGTACATCAATGTAAAGCCAAGCCATTAGACACCAAATATAATAATAATAATAATAACAATAACAATAACAATAATAATAATAATAATCATCTAATTTGTGACAGCCTAGCTAGACGCCAAATTTGACAAATGAGACCTCCTTGTTTTGGGACAAGGGACTTGTTAGCACAAATTTATGCACTTGCAAGAATGTTGATAAATTATGAATGAGCAAGCTAGAAATACGTGCAACTCTAGGAGAAGATGCCCCAAGTGCCACTGGCAAAAACTCCTCTCCATTTGGTCTGGTGTGTGCCAACCTCGGGTGGTGTCCCTAGTGTTTGGTATGCAGTGTACACTATCTTCCCTGTAAATCTGCAAAATAAACCCGAAAATACGCACACAAGATGACCTTTGGCTAGCTATTAGGCTACCAAAGGGGTAAGTTGTATAATTTTAAAATTGAAGTGGTAGAGTTCCCTGCAACGTCAGCTTTAAGAAGTATGGAAAAGAGAGAAATAAAGCACAATTAAATAGGTGAATAATACCAAGATAAAAGGCTAAGAACTTCTAAACAATGCATAAATTTCAAACGCAATACCGACAATCTTTGAAAGCTTGATACGACCATAACGAAGTTTTATTCCTGTGCTTGCCAAAAGGTTGGTTGCACCATAAAAACAAGTACTGGAACGGGTATAGTGATGACCCCTACACAAAGAAATAGAAGCTAGAGAATAGAAGAGAGAGAGAATGAGAGATAGTCTGCTGCTGCTGTTGAAGAAATCGACCAAGAACCGATGTAGAAACCCTCAATATATAGGAGAATGAGGGCGCATATCTCAATAATAGCTTCTTCTTCATGTAATGCGCACTAGAAGAAAGAGTTAGGTAAGGTAAGCATGCACTCATGTGTAACTGCTGAGGTGATGATGATAACCTGTGTGGATGCTTTGAGTTAACTGAAGATCACTGAGGATGAGGGATCCATGCACCTACAGTGTAGAGACATGTGCATGGGAAAGAGGATGAGTGGAGAAGGGAGGAAATATGCACACGTGTGGGAGTGAAAAAGGAAGTGTGCATGGATAGGAATGAGATGTGCATTAAAGCAAGGAAGGAATGAGCAAGGAAAAGGGAGAAATAAGGAAGAATGCACATGAGTATAAGCAATTGCATTAGGAAATAGGAGAAAGTGCAAGTGAAAATAGGAGAATGCGCTAGGAAATAGGGGGTAGGGAGAGAATAGGGAGATGCGCTAGGAAATAGGGAATTTGCACTAGGAAATAGGGAGTAAAGAGAGTTAAGGAGTGGCGCATGAGAGGGGAGTGGAGTTAAGTGAAGAAAAGGGGACATACGCCAAGGCTAAGAATGGAGTTAAGTGAGTGAAGTGAAAATGACTCTTTAGTTAACTCAAGCTTGCCAACTATCCATGCCCACTAAACGCCAACTCATCTCAACTAGAAAGATGTGCCACATGTCCTCAAGCAAAGCGCCTAATATCCTCATGCATGTATGTGCCATATGTCACACTTTGAAGCTGCCAAATCTCGGAATTTGGACCTACCACATGTCACCCTGCATGGCGACCACACCTGCTAATAACAACCTTGCTAAAAATAGACATGCTAAAAAACGTTGTCTGGCCAAAAAATATGAAGACCAAATATGTCTAGGACTGCTAGGAGAACCATGCCAAATATAGTACGCTTAAAAATAGGCACTGCTAAAAATAGAAACTCCTTGCATGGTAATGAAAATGGGTTCATCGGATTCGATTTTCGGCAAGGAACCCAGATATGTACTTGGAATCGTCATCTGAACCCTAGATCTCCAATTTCTATAAATAGTAAGTTGCTCGCATGTCGTTCGGAAAAGGCTCACTGGAATCGTGAGCTCGCAAGGACTGTGAATATGTGATCAAAACTGGCATGTGGACCTCTGATCTTTGTCTCCTAAAAGTAGGGAATATGCTAAAAATAGACACCTCTCTCTATCCATAAGTGTAATGTCCCCATTTTGGGACATCATTATATTACAGAGTGTTATGCTGACGAGAGTAACCTGATGGGGGTGATAGCGAGTACAGGAGCTATTGAGGGGTTTTATTGGGCCCAACTTGCATCGTTCATCTTATTTCATCATCATGATCCATTCCGCACAACTTGGCTTTGGTTTCGTTGCATTCCGACGATTTCCGTAATTTTGAGTTATTATGGGCTATATGTTAATTAAATTCACTAAGAAGGTCATATTGGGCATAATACTCGGGGGAACCTCTTAGTGTAATAGCTCATCGAAATCGGTAGGAATAACACTACAGGATATGATGATGAGAAGTGACTTTCAGTGGCCAAAGAAGCCATAAGGAGGGATTAATCACTTTTTAGAGGTAAAATGATTATGTAATTAATTAAAGTGATTTAATTAATTAATAATAAAATAAAGTAAAAATCACTTGGAGAGACAAGGTTAACAGGGACCTCTATTCTCTCATTATGTTGATTATCAATTTGATATCTGGCTTCTTGCTAGTGAGCCCATGCACTTGGGGGTTTTGACTTAACAAACACTAGAGATCAGCTCGGTGGTGAAAGATCCCACCCAACCTGGTCCAAGCTTGGTCACGGAAGTGAAAGATTCCTCCCTCACCATTCTACATCAGTCTATCCCAGTTACAGTTGGATTCTTCAGCAGCTACAGGTACAGAAGAGGAGTGGTGTGCACCATTGAGGGTTTCCAGCAGGAGGGCGCACTAGAGGAACTAGATCCATTTGATTTGGGCAGAGAGAAGGAGATTCAAGAGGTTTATTTGTTGAGGTAGCATGGTGGAGGCCATAACGCCCTTCTTGGCCTATCTGGGGTGTGTTATGGCTGAGCATTGATTTATTATGAGTGTGGCACGATTCTCCCACTGAAGGGCGCATTGCAGAAAGAGAGTTTGTTCATCTGAGGGACCAAAACACCTCCGATCGGCAGGAAACTCATCCTAGAGGTTTCTAGTGGCCCGATCTACATTCTGGGAGAGTTTGGAGTGATTTGGAGAACAGGAAGAGGAGGGCCGAAATCTAGGGCATCTCCAGCCACCAAGGTAATGGGCAACTCAACGAGTTTGAGGGGATTCCATTACAGAGGACAAGGATCTCACCTTGTTATTCATTTCTTGCAGCTATTTGGCCTTTGGAGGCTTGTATCTTCTCCTCTTGATCTTGCTTGAAGGTTATTGTCATTTTGCTACTAGATCTCAGCTATATTGTACCAAATCTGTAGATCCATTGTATCAGGGTCTTCTACTATTATGAATAATATCAGATCTGAGGTATTTGTGATTATTCTTGTGTTGTTGATATTGCATCTTGTTGATTATATTTCATTGCTATACCTTCTTTAATTGTTGGCTGCAAAGTTCAAACACAAACAAACCACAAGATTAAACCTTGGTGCAACTCATGAGACATAAATCTGCAAAGTATTTGACGAAATGCCACAACCAGAAAACACATAAAAATCAATGAAAAACACAATGTTCCTGGCATCTTGGCTTGTGAACATTATAGTGGTATCAGAGCGTTGATCCTCCTAGCCAGTGCGGATTAGCGCATGCATCAGAGCCATAACTCCTGCCAGCCTGAGAGATCTTCCATAAGGAGAGATGGATATGTGGGATTTTGCTAGAGGGATTGTTGATTGTGAGAGGGAATATCAAACTCTCAATGAGATTCTCATGGATCTAATAACATTCCATCAGTTTGTATCCTTTAAAAATCCTAGTTGGAGCAAAGATGAGGTTACACATTGGGTCGGTGTAGCAGAGGAAAATGGAGCCAGAGCAGCTAGATGGAGGGAAGCACAGATTAACCCTACACCCATTAGGAGCAGGGGACTTTGCTACAGTTGCAAAGAGCCTTGGGAGCTAGACCACAGATGCAGGGGTAGAGGGAAGGTGCACATTGTTGAGGTGCACTATGACAGTGAGGATGAGGAGATGTATGAGGATGCAACCATAGATGCCTATTTAGAGCAGTCCGATGAGGCTAGTAACTCTTGCACATTTGAGGGATAGTTGGATGGACAGGATGATAGCACGTGTTCTTTATCTTCGACATCACGCAGTGTTGAGGATTCAACACTTCAACATTGTGGCGACATGTGTGAGGATTCACAGGAGTTAGCACTGAGATATGATGAGAGTAGGAGGTCGGATGACCTACCCTTAGGTGTAGACATGGCTGTTAGGGAGTCATGCGTGGAGGAGGATGAACTTTCTATGATGACCGTGACACATTTGTCATCTTTTCAAACACCTATGATAGCCACGACACATGAGGATATCGGTGGCATATATGATATGGTGGAGGAGCCTTGTGTGAGGATTGTACATCAGGGGCCTATGGATCTGCATACCCAGGAGGAGAGACATGACTTGGAGAGAGTAGAGCTTACACATACCTATCAGCATGAGGAGATTGAGTCACCTCTTTTGGAGACTCCTTTGTTTGATCAGGTTGGGGAGACATACAGTTTGATGGGACACTTACTTCCAGGACCGATTTGCAATGATGAGGATGCACTCCTTATTGGTCGGGATGACCATAGCATGTGTCTGGGCACATCTGTATGGGATCCAAGCGCAGATGATAGTTGCAGGGTGAGTGCATAGGAGGATACAACTGCCCATACCGGATACAGTGTGATTCAGATGGGGCTAGCAGTTGGTGATGGTGTGCAGTGGCATACAGGAGGAACTAGTAGTGCAGTGGACAATGGGCAGTTTAGTGCCTTATCTCTTGTAGAGAGTGTTGTTGGGGATTCCATGGTTGACACTAGCAGTGAGGGGCATGAGGTAGCACCTCAACAGGACTGTGATTAAGAGTCACGATACTTGGCAGGACAGTTGAGGGTCGGTGAGGACATGATCATGGCAGCCACTAGACGCATCGATGACACACATGCATTTGTGGCAGAGTATTGCTGGAGGGCATCGATGGCACATGATAGTTCAGATGGGGTATTTTCCATGGATGACTTTCATACTCTCAGGGAGAGAGTGTCTGTGATAAGGGCTGACTACTAGCAGTTGTTGATGGACAGGGACTACCTATTGGAGATTGGCGAGATATATCACAGGGCACTAAGGGAGCAAGAGATTGAGGTGGACTGATTCACTCATGAGTTGGTGAGAACATAGAGATTCTTGGAAGGCACACAGACAACCCTTCAAGAATCAAAGTCCAGATCAGAGGAGCTCCTTGAGGAGATTAGACAGAGATCCACTACATCTATCTTAGCAGAGAGTCAGATATATCCTTCAACCACATTGCTAGAGGATGTTGGTGGTTTAGCAGAGGAGCACCAATTGATGGAGGGGCATGAGGAGTACCCAAGATCACTGATGAGTATGGAGAGATATGATTCGGAGACGCAGGAGGATGTCCATGTGTCACATGAGCTACCCTCCACGAGGATCTTTGAGACAGTCGAGTACTCACATACGCATGGGGACTCTAGAGCCAGGGGCAGTTATGGGGACACTTCCATTTGTGTTCTAGGATTGGCTGACCTTCATGTAGGGTTTGACCCAGTAGAACACCCAGGATCCATGATGTTGCAGGAGTATACAGGAGATTACATGAGTATGCAGGAGCATACAGTGGTGGGTGATAGTTCATAGAGACATGCAAAGGTGTACAGTGGGATTCAGAGGGACGCACTGGATTGCAGGGAGGAGACACACTTAGTGGAGTCTGGAGATTCCCCTCCTTTGCAGCAACACATAGTACTGGGAGATCACCTTCACAGTAGCAACAACTATCTGAGTGATGATGGAGGGAGAGTTATTGACCAACAGTTTGTGGAGTTATCTATTGTTGTACCCTCTAGTTGGAGTTTAGACGATGATTCACCATGGATGCCAGTGGATGAGCTCTTGGTCCAGTCCTGGGAATTGATCAAAGCATATGATACCTTCCAGTCCTATAGACGGTTACAGATGATTCTAGTAGCTTTTCCCGATACTTTCATCATTGACAACAACATAGGGGGGATAGACAGTGGCAGGGGACATGGAGAGTTGGTCGACTGAGACCACCTGACAGGAGAGTCTATATTGCACACAACAACATAGGGGTGGATCATCAGAGACATACAATTGAGACCTTGGGCGTGATGGTGAGCATCTTAGGCCACGGGATAACAAACATCTCAGAGGGCAACATAGATCCAGATTCTCAGGGGGATGAGCATGGAGGGCTTTCGACAATTATCAGTATGACACATGAGCAGTTAGTGGGGATTGGAAGTGATGAACTTCCAATTTTTCCATGGGATCCAGGAGTCCATTTGGTTAGTAGGTTGTTTCATCTTATGATGGCCTAGGTTGCGCCAAAGAGCAACATATTTCACTCTTGGATGGTTTTGAGAGAATTTGCAGGGGCTTGTCCTATGAGGCGAGAGAGGTTCTCCCTATTGATACTCATGATCGAGTATGGAGATGGTTGGGTAGATGTTGGTCCCACAAAGATACTGTTACAGGTTCAGCTTCTTGACAACAGGTCAAGTTTTCACAGATATTTCAGCATGGGGATCCAGGAGTGGGGGATCCAGTATGTACACTGTGAGCAGACAGTCATGATCAGAGTAGTGCAGCGTCAACATGGTGATCTTGGGCAGAGACTAGCATGGGACCCGGGGATTGTAGGGCTGAGCATTTCATTGACTGATGGAGGCGAGTGGATCCTTGCAGGGGAAAGTCACTTTGACTTTCCATGGAGCTTTAGTATTGAGAGGAGCACGTCACTTGAGGGTGATTCATTGAGGCCTTGTAGAACCTCACTATGGCAGCATCATGTTCAGTTGGTGGAGACCGCGTTGGTCTTGGTATGGACTTGGAGGATAGAGTCATTCCGGGTGGAGGCCATGTGTCATTTGCAGGAGACTCATGGTGTTGATATGTTACAGGATTATGCCTCACAGGGTATTGCAGTTCACGTCTTGATATGGGATGCAGGGGGTGGAGTGCGTGATAGTTCAACTTTGAATGGAGCCTACTTTGTGTCCTGTAGGTGGACATGGGACCCCACTATTATATGTCGATTGATTCAATTATTGCTTGAGGACAAGATATATTCTAGCAGGGAGGACTGTAATGTCCCCACTTTGGGACATCATTATATTACAAAGTGTTATGTTGACCAGAGTAGCCAGATGGGGGTGATAGCAAGTACAAGAGCTATTGAGGGGTTTTATTGGGCCCTGTTATCGCGCATGTTGCCGTCCTAATACACACTTGCTAACGTGAGCTAAGTCCTGCTCACTTAGTGTGTCCTTGGAGGCACAATGCCTAGGTTCTTAGTCCACACTGTCACCTTGACTAGAAC
>JZKD02S0474260.1:46856-72392 GCA_000966675.3 Picea glauca
CATGTGTGAAGTGTCTCTTCACTGACAGGGCCGACTTCTTAATCTGGGTGGGTAAACCCACCTTTATTATATTTCTGGGTCTTCTTATTAACTGCTGGGGCCGACTTCTTATTCTACTTATTATAATTGTTTGTTGACCAATCCGCAAAAGGGGATTTGGTCCTAATACAATTACCGACATGATTAATCCACAATGGGGATTAATCCTATAAATAATAATAAGAATACTCTTTGCAGTTATATTATTTCAACAGGGAATGCATTCCTAGCTAGTGGTATGATGTAGATATAACTTTTAATGTTATTAATTCTGCATATTATCAACCCATGTTAGATGTTGTAGATTCATGTGGTTCGGGCTTCAAAGGCCCTAGTTTTCATGATATAAGGGGGCCACTTTTACAAAATAAGGTCTAAAGAATAAATGAATACCTCATAGAGTTAAAGGAGTCATGCAGTAAAACATGGTGCACAATCATGTCTAATGGATGGACTGATGGAAGTTTCCGCACCATTATCAATTTCTTAATTGCTTGCTCAAAAGGAACTGTGTTTCTTAAATCCATGGATGCATCTAATCAGGTGAATGATGCACAATTATTATTTCATATTTTGGATGAAGTAGTTGTGGAGGTGGGGGTGCAGAATGTTGTACAGGTCATCACAGACAATGCCTCCAACTATGTTGCAACATGAAGGATGTTGGAGAAAAAACACCTCACCATTTGGTGGACTCCATGTACAACCCTTTATTTGGATCTCATGCTTGAGGATAATGGAAAAATTGAATGGGTGAAGAAGTGTGTGGAATAAGAAAAATCCATAACTAGGTACATTTACAACCACACATGGGTTTTGAACCTTATGAGGAAAAACACTAGGGGTAGAGAGTTTGTTTGGTTAGGTATTATATGATTTGCATCGAACTTTCTTTCATTGCAATCCATTGTTCAACAAAAAGACAACTTGCGGAAGATGTTTTCTTGTGATAAATGGAATGCATCTTAATGGAGTAGAGAGGCCAAAGGGAAATATGTGGTTGACTAAGTGTTTGAAAAAAGACAAAAGAGATAGTGCTATTTGTTGTCACACAAGTTGTAGGTTGGGCAAAGCCCGACCCAACCACCAAGTGGCGACAACTAAGGGACACTATACCCAATGTTACCTTGATATAGGTCCCACGCTTCAAGGGTGACTAGGTCACTCTAGGGAGGCAATCTTGGTGACCCTGGGGGGACTGAGACACATGGAAGGGAAGGAAGAGAAGTATCTCCCTAGAGGTCAATGATGGAAGAGAAAAGTGGCTTTGATGACTCATCCTCGGGTGGTTTAAGGTTGCCAAGTCTTTGAATACCTGCAAGAGTGTTTGTACCTGCCCAAGACACAAGAAAAACCACACTTGCATATAATATGTTAGGTGGAAAAGAAAGTTAAGATTGTCGTCCCTAATTTGTAGCGATCAAACAATATTAGCTATCAACAATATAATGATAACAAAGTCTGCAATTAAAGCTGCTACTAGTTCAGTTAAACATGCAATAGGTGAACCAACAATGACATAATCTAGCTTGCACAAAATAGTATGAAACTTGAACAATCAAACAAGGCTGTTATGAAACAGTTTTGCAGAGATAATTTTCAGCCTTATGGTTGTAACAAATAATGCATTACATCAACAAAATTACCCAATGAAACTTGCCCAAAAATTGACCAAACAGTGCGCTCTAGCAAGTAGAACATGAGGGCAAATTTTTAGCTTAAGTCTAGGGCTAGTTTGTGAGTTATTAGGGTTAGGAAATTTAGGGTTTCTGCAACCTTATGGCTGTAGGGTTGGAGTTATAACAACAACAAAAGTCGTTGGTAAAAAGGGATGCCTCAATGAGGCAAGTTAGCTCATAACATGAAGAAGAAAATCCAAGTGGAAGAGCTTCAAGAGAATGGCTTTTCTCATCTCCCAAGGCAACAATTTATTTCTCCAATTCAACAAGTGATGACTAGTGCCTTTAATGGTTGGGTTAATGGAGTCAAGAAAATAATAATCTAGAGGTACTACCTTCCTTGGGCGTGTAAACCCTTTTACTCCCCAAGGCAAGTATCCCTAGTTAGGGTTTAGACTAAGAGGGTGTATGCCCTTATACTTCTCTTAGTAAACCCTTGCTAAATCAATACTACTAGAGAAAAATTATGATATCACAAGCAGATTTTCTTACCAATTCAAGGAATAAATGCTAAGATAAACCACCACAATAACAAGAGAAAATCCTTCCAAGGCTAGCGCACCTTTCCTCCTCTAGCAATAGACCAAGAACAAAGCACAAGATAGCAAGAGAAGACCTTCCAAGAACTAGCACATGCTTCTATCAACTAATAACCAAGAAAGATAGCCACACAAGAGCACAAGAAACAAATAACCAAAGATAGCGCAAGTCCTTCCTTAGTAGCTCTCACAATGGAGAGGCAATATTATGAAGTGATTTGAGTTTGATCTCAATTTATACAAAACTATTAAACATAGTTTGTCCACATAATTTAGGGTAAACCACAAGATAAGGGCTCAACAACCCTAATCTTGCCCCTTTACAAAGTAATATTAAACAATTCACTCTAAAATTTACTTCTTGCACAAATGAAACCCTAAAACAAGAGGACGTCTCCCCTTTAGGGGATGTTTTGGCACTTTGAAGAAGTCATTGGGGTAGTAGATGCATGGCTAGGCCTCCAAAGGCCACTTGTCACTCATCCAAGTCCTCTCTTGATGGTCTTCAAGCCTTCTTCCTTCAAAACGTGTCACATGTCATTGAACAACATCTTCACGACCAAACCCTAGCCCTTCTAGGTGACATCAAGCTTCTAATGAGACGTTTTGCCTCTCCTAGGCAATTCGTTTGGCATGTGAGGGCTAGGTTATGTATTCCAAGTCATCTTCTAGGCCTCCAAAGTCAAGTCTTCATGATCTGGCACGTGAGCCTTTTGCATCCAACTTGTGGGCTTGAAGCCCCAAGGAAACCAAGCTAGGTTTGTTCTTCCAAAACTGTCCACCAACTAGGTCCCACAAAGACAAATAAGCACACCCTCCAAAGATCTCAAGTCAAAATATCATGGTGAGTAAATCAAATCAATAAATGAGAAACCTATGCATGTGCATCAAAGATTACTTGGTCAAACAAGTAAGTGCTCAAAGACATTATGCAACTTTCCAAGCTTGGGTATGGGAGGGTTAACGAGGTGTCCTATTGGGTATATTTTTCCCTAGGTCAAGGAGTGTTTCCCAAGTGATTCCTCTCTAAGCCATGTGAAGTAGATGAAGTGGTCATGGATCAAGACTCATTGGGCATGGGGTTCATGACATACAAGGGGTTGTAGTGTCTCATTTCATGGGTGCCTTTGTAGAGGGTGTGTGACACCTTCGTTTGCGATGCACTTTTTCCAAGCCCATCTTATTGCCATTCTTTATTTCTTTCGTGTTTTAAGGAATGAGTTGGTTGGAAGCCGAAAAAGAGCTATTAGATGGGCAATTCGTGGAAGGTGGGCGGGGTTGAAGCTCTAAGCCCACATCTTCAACTTCTATTTGAAAGGCCACTGTCCCGGCGTGGTGTCTAGATAATGATCGTGTCACTCACAAATACCTCGCGGAAATGAAAAGGCCGACTCGTGATGAGACCCCCTTTCTTCCAGTTGTGTAACTGAGAGCCACTACCCTGGCTTGCTGACCATATGATGGTAATTTCACACCGCTAAATACCCGTGACCATGATAGGTCGGCTCGTGATGAGACCTCCCATCCTCCAACTAACCCCCTAAGTATTCATTATCATTCAATTTTGTAGCCCCCCCTTTTCTTATAGAGAAACGTTTCATTGCTTTCTCGGGGATCCCTGGGCGAAGCATCTGGAAGGTTAATATGTAGGATTTTATCTTTTTAGCCAACAACAATCCCTCTAGGCCTTTATCCCCTTCTTCCCATGGAATGAGGGACAACCCCTTCTTGGGTCAATACACCCTAAAATCCCAAGAGACAAGGAAATGGGGGTTTTAGGTGATGGAAAGTGGTAAGTATGGCTGGGAATGGTAGGATGGCTCTTCAATGGAGTTTCTAGTAGCAAACCCATTCTGGAGGAAGACCACTTACTAGGGCACAATGTCAACAACCTATTAAATTTAGAGTTGCTATTAAGTTCTTTTCAATTTACTAAACAATAATAGCATAAGCAAGATCATTGAAAGAAACACAATCACAAGGTACACAACATTTATCCTGGGAAACCCTCATGGGGGAGAAAATCGAGCAAAAACTTCCTTAATATAGATTGCCAATACAATGCCAAGACAATAAACCAAACACTAGAGAATATCCAAGACCGAGCAATGCACCTCTCTCTCCTTCTTCCGACAACTACAGCTTCCTTCAAACTTGCACACTAGATGAGTGACTTGAGTGAGTGAAAAAATGAGGAACACTCCTCACTTATTTATACTGGCTAGTAGGCGCTAGGGAGGTGTCTCTTCATCAAGTAGGGATGACCTCTTCACTTAGTGGTTATAACCACTTTAATTAGGCTTGGGGGCCGACTTCTTAATTAGCATGATATAATTAGGGTTTGACCAATCCACAAAAGAGGATTTGGTCATACATAAGCCCCGACATGATCAATCCACAAAAGGGGATTGATCTATAAGTAAATGACTCAAAAAAAAATAGAATACTCTTTGCAGTTACACTATTTCAACACTCCCCCTTAACAAGAAGCGTATTCTACTGACACAACTCACTACAACATCATCAGGAGAGAGAGAGAGAGGGTAACAACATCATCAACATCTGGAACACTGATTGACACATCTATAAATCATTGAAAGTTGTTCTCGTCATCAATATTATCATCTTTCACAACATGGAGCTGGAGTAGAATCATCATCATCGTTCACAGCATGGAGCTAGAGTAGCATCATCATCATCGTTCACAACATGGAGCTGGAGTAACATCATCATGATCTTTAGCATGAGGCTAAAGTATCATCATCAACATCTTTAGCATGAGGCTAAATTAATATCATCAACATCTTTAGCATAAGGCTAAAGTAACATCATCATCATCTTTAGCGTGAGGCTAAAGTAACATCATCATCTTCTTTAGCATGAGGCTAAAGTAATATCATCAACATCTTTAGCATGAGGCTAAAGCATCATCATCAATATCTTTAGCATGAGGCTAAAGTATCATCATCATCTTTAGCATGAAAGCTAAAACAACATCATCATCATCTTCAACATGAAAGATGAAATATCATCATCAACATCTTTATCATGAAGCTAAAGTATCAACAACACGAGGCTGGGGAAACATCATCACAACGTCATCATAGCTCAAGGCTGTAGCATCATCATCACAACATCATCACAACACGAGGCTGGAACATCATCAAAATCATCACTAGGTTGGAAATCATCAACACGAGGCTGGAACCGCATCAACATCAGCACGAAGCTGGAAATCTTCAGCACGAGGCTGGAACCACATCAATATCAGCACGACACTGGAAATCTTCAACACGAGGATGGAATCAACATCAACATCATATGCAACCGAATGAGGCAGGTGCAATAACATTTTGTGGTACTCTCATAGATCCAAAGGATCTGGCCAGGAATCAAAAGATTCCTAAGGACATAAAATCCTAATGGAGCTACAACGTGGTACTCTGATAGACTGTCCTTACCGGACCTTTAGGATCTTCTTAAGAATCATAAGATTCCTTAGGATTATAAAGATTCTAACAGAGCTACCACTACTGACCATAGCTAGCATATACATGCACAAGTACTCTGACAGACCGTCCTTACCGGACCTTCGAGATCTGTCCAGGGATGATCAGTCCCCTAGGATATAAAATCCTAACTGAGCTACCCGCTATTGGTCAGGATACCATAGTATTATCAACATCACTCCCCCTTTCGAGGGAGGTCCTTTCAGACTATACCAAGCTTGTCTCGAAAGTGCTCAAACTTTACACGAGACAGAGGCTTGGTCAACACATCTGCAACTTGCTCATCTGTGCCAACATATTGGAGCTTTATGGATCCCCTCTACACCATATCACAAATGTAGCGATACTAGATTTCTATGTGTTTCGACTTTTCATGTAACACAAGGTTCTTCGTCATCTTTATGCAACTCTGGTTATCACATAGAATCATGGTTGCTTCCATCTCCAGATCAAATAGATCTGTCAACAACTTCTGAATCCATATGGCTTCACAAATGGCGGAACATGCAACAATGTATTCCGCTTCTGCCGTGCCGAGAGCAATACTGGATTGCTTCCCACTCTGCTATGAATTCATGGCTGAACCAAGACTGAAACAACATCCTGAAGTGCTCTTTCTGTTAGAAACACTTCCTGCCCAATTTGAATCAGTATAACCAATCAGTCTGAAGTCATGATCTCCATTATAACTGAGACCAAAGTCCAATGTACCCTTAAGGTATCTCATCACATGTTTTGCAGCAACAAGGTGAACACGTCTGGACTCTACCAAATATTGACTCAAGGTGTTCACAACAAAACATATGTCTGGCCTGGTATTCGTCAGATACATCAATGATCCAATGATCTATTTGTACATCGTAGCATCAACCAATTCTGATGTAGTATCAACCAGGAGTTTCAACTTTGTTTTCATGGGTGTGTTCATGGATTTACACTCCAACATATCAAACCTCTTCAGTATTTTAACTGCATACTTCCCTTGGTTAAGGAAGATATTCTCTGGGCTCTGCCAAACCTCAAGACCTAAGAAATAATGCATTAGGTCTTTCATCAAATTCTGTAGTGAGCTTCTTCTTGCAATCTGTGATGAACTTTTCTTCATCTGTCAAGAATAAATCATCTACATATAGTAGCAACATCACTGTCTCATCATTCATAACCTTGAGGTAAAGGTTAGAATCAACTTTACTCTTGGTAAAGCCCAAGCTCGTCAAGAAGTTGTCAATTCTGCCATATTAAGATTTGGGAGCTTGCTTCAACATGTACAAAGCTTCCTTCAACCTATAGACATGAGTCTTTCTTTCTTCAACTTCAAATTAAATCTTTTGCATCACTTTGTACCAACCTGGTACACTTTCTTAGCTGCAACTTAGTATGAAAAATCATGTGCTAGCTCTATGTGCTTTCTGCAAAGCACTATCTGTCTCACTACTAGAGAGCATGTCCTCTACTCTCTCTACAACTATTCCTCTGGAACTGGGACTATGCACATGCAACTTCTCTGAAGCTGAGAATGGTTGCTCCATTCTCACTATGACAGTTGAAATATGAGAGTAACTCTACTTCATTATGACAACAACTTCATCTTAAATTGAGAGTGGCTCAATAACTGATATTGAAGATAGCTCTTCTGTTTTCATGTAGGTAACTCTATCTTCTATTGTCGTCATGTTTCCATGGTTCGACTGCACCATCTGCCACTCAATTTTAAATATGGGGATTGCTCCCCCTGAATCTCATAATCATGGTTGTTCCAATTGTCTTCATGAATACTAGAACTAATTCTTCAGTCACTGGAGAAAGTGTCTCGCCATAGTCTTCTCCCTCTTACCTGGGAGAATCCTCTAGACACAAATCAAGCTTTGTACTATTATCTGCAACATGCTTGATCTTATAGATCAATCTTGGAATTTATCACTGAATTCCTTTCAAGTCTCAAAGCAAAATCCATATCCCAGTCCTTCTGAATGGATTCCTTCTTTATCACTGAAACAAGGGAATCTTCACAGGAGATTTCATGTCTCCTCATCTGATGTTTTCTGAGATCATGCTTACTTCGAGTCTTCAAAAACTTCATACTCTATGTATGATATACTTGGTGTTTAATACCAAGTCTTAATATAAAAATTTGAGTCAGACTTCAATCGAATTCTGCTTCCTATGAAGGTGGCTTCATTATCCATTGACCAAGTCTAATGTTTGGTCATCTTTGGAGCCTTCTACTCCTTACAGTCAATCTTCATATGAGATACTCTGTATCTTAAAAGTAGCTTCTTCTTCATCTTATTTTGTACATGGATGTATACGGTTATGTATACATCTTGGATAGTCTGCTTCATGTTTCATCTAATATGTTGCCTCTTGCAACCATCACTACAACTCCCTTCAGGGTTATCACCTGTGACCTACCCAAAACAAGAACAAAAAGGGAGAAACAACATACAATAATAATACTCTTCATAGCAATAGAAAGTGCAATTGTCACAGTGGCTCCTTTAGAGCTTTTACTTGTGACTTGTCTGAAACAAGGGTAAAAAGTAAGAAGTACAACCAAATGAGAGAAACACTCTTCTAGTGTTGTGATCAATCATTCCTCCATGGTAACTTGGGACCAAAACAAGAAGTTTTCTCCTTGAGGAGATGTTAGTTATACCTGGTAAGTGATCACACTAAGCATTTACTTCAATATGCTCACATGCTACCAAGTATAAAACTTTTCAAAGATTGCTATCTCAACTATAGTGTTTTCTTGACATGTGCAAGTTTTGAATCTTATCAACTTAATCAATCAAACCTGAAACTTGGAGTTTTTTCCTCAAGAATGAGTGTGTTGCTTTTCTTTCAAGTCTCCTTCACTCAAGGTGACAAGTGATTTCTTCAACCTGTCTTATGTACTAAGACAATATGTTATATTTGACAGAAATCTAAGTTAGAGAATAAACTCTATAAACTCAACTTTAATAAACCTTGATAATTTTGACCAATGGTTAGCATGATTTCAACATGGAACCTAGATGTTCACAAGGTCAAAATATTGTGATAACAAATAAATGGATATCAATATAATCAAACCTCGGGTGCATTACTCCTCTAAATGTGTTGGATCTGAGATCCTTCTGGATCTATGATAAAATATCCTTTCTCCTGCAAACACTCGTTAGAATAATAATACAATGTAAACATATGTAAGTACATACCTCTGATAGTATCGGTAGTGGCACCATCCGACAACAACGGTGATAACAAACCTTTAAAACTTAAGAGGTGCTTCAACCTTTTAAAGTTAGTTGGGGATTTGCTAGGGTAAGTTGTACTAGGACAATAACATTTAGTCCCAACACTTTACAAAATATTTTCACTGCAACTGGTACTTCAGTTGCAACTTAGGGTTTTATGAGAAAAAACCCTAATTTTTCAAACTTTAAATTTTGAAATTATAATCCAGGGACTAGATGCGTTGGACTGAGGCGAGTAGGATGGTTCAACCAGTTTTCAGAAAATCCAAATTTTACCCTTTGAAACCGTGCCTGTGAAAATCTGGATTGGTACTTCTGGTACTAGTTCTGGTTTTTTGGTACCAACCAAAACTAGGGTTTGACTTTTCAGAGTATCTGGCCACTAAAAAGGTGTGCTCAAGGTGCCAAAAGTTTCACTAGGGTAGGGCGTACTTCCCTAGGTGGTTTTTAGTTAGAAATTCCTCTCCAATAATAAACCCTAATTTTCTTGTACGACAACAATGAGGT
The DNA here is from genome assembly GCA_000966675.3 of Picea glauca. Lineage (NCBI taxonomy): Eukaryota > Viridiplantae > Streptophyta > Pinopsida > Pinales > Pinaceae > Picea > Picea glauca. Next base: position 56,369 of record JZKD02S0474260.1, read on the forward strand.
TTTTAATTACCCAGTGAAAGATGCTCTCTACAGTTTAGCTCTGATACCATGTTAAATTTAGAGCTGCTATTAAATTCTTTTCAATTTACTAGAAAATAATAGCATAAGTAGGATCATTGAAAGAAACAAAATCACAAGGTACACAACATTTATCCTGGGAAACCCTCATGGGGGAGAAAACCCAACAAAAACTTAATATAGATTGCTAATACAATGCCAAGACAATAAACCATACACTAGATAATATCCAAGACTAAGCAATGAGCCTCTCTCTTCTTCTTTCGACAACTGCAGCTTCCTTCAAACTTGCGCACTAGATGAGTGACTTGAGTGAGTGAACAAATGAGGAACACTCCTCACTTATTTATACTAGTTGGCAGGAGCTAGGGATGTGTTTCTTCATCAAGCAGGACCGACCTCTTCACTTAGTGGTTATAACCACTTTAATTAGGCTTGGGGGCCGTCTTCTTAATTAGCATGATATAATTAGGGTTTGACCAATCCACATAAGGGGATTTGGTCATACATAAGCCTATACATGATCAATCCACAAAAGGGGATTGATCTATAAGTAAATGACTCAATAATAAATAGAACACTCTTTGCAGTTACAATATTTCAACACCACCAAGGTGAAACGTGGAAAAACGCATAATGTCCAAGCATATGTCATGAAATCTAAAGCAGTCTAAGATACAACATACTCAAAATGCCTCAAATATTGAAATGACACTCACCATAATGCCTGACTTGTACCTCATGGAGCAAGGCCCAGTTCCTTTCAGAAGCCAGCTGGTGTGGTGGATGCCATCCTGGAAATTCTGACCTTTGTGGTGGTGAGAAGGGTCTCCATCTGTGCAAGTGGATGCTACAAGATGCCTGCCTCTCGGTACTCCATGTCTGCAACCTGAGGGCCTCGAGACATCACCTCCTTAGTTATCCCTAAAAGTTGGAGTTAATATTGTTCAACAAGCCTCTTGTGAAAGTGTTGCAAATGGTGATAAACTTGCCATGGGTTTTGTTTATGAGGCTATGGATAAGGCCAAAGAGGCAATAAAGTCAACATATGGGGATAAAAGTTAGAAGAATCTTCCTCTATAGAGAATCATTGATGAAATATGGAACAAACAACTCCATAGACCTTTACTTGCAACTGGCTATTACTTAAATCCAAGGTATATAATTTCAGAGTTTTTAAGTTCTGTTATTCATTACAAATGTTTAACCAAATATTCAAATTCAATTGATGAATATTTTTTGTCTTTTGAACTTTTAAGGTACCATTATACACAAGATTTTGAAGCAGATGGGGAGGTAAAAAACTGATTGTACAGATGCATTGAGCACATGGTCTTTGATCCCAAGATACAAGATGAGATGCATAACAAGCTCCTCCATTTGATGAGAGAGCATTGGTACATTTGGCATGTCTATGGCTATACGAAGCAAATCAAGGGATCCACTAGGTAAGAAAGTTCAAAGTTTTCAAATTATATTATTCATTGCAAAAGTTGAGTCAAAGTTTCAAAGTCATTTGTTGAAAAGATTCTTTGCCTTCAACTCTTATTGCAACCTATCATTGGGAACAATTTGGTGGCAAGTGCAATGATTTGCAAAAGTTTGTAAATTGGATATTGAGCTAGACATGCAGTGTTTCTAGGTGTGAACATAATTGGAGCATTTTTTTATCATATACACACCAATACACATAATTGTTTGGAACAAAAACGGTTGAATGATATGGTTTTTGTTCAGTACAATCTTAGGTTGAGGCACAACTAGTTGTTGAAGAAGACCTGTGAATCAAACAAAATAGACTTGAATGACTTTGATCCCTTGTTAGAGTGGGTTGTGGAGAGTCAGACACCAACATTTGACAATGAAGAACTTTCTTGGATGGACTTGGATCCACTTCCACAACTAGAGGTAACACTACCTTCAAGGCCATGGGAATCAACCTGAAATCCCACTATAGAGTCTAGTCATATTGAGGAGGAGGATGAGGATGCGGATTTTGATGATTCTACCTAGTACTAGTAATAGTACCATATGATCAGATTGTAGAGTCTAGAGTCTAGACTATGTCACTATAGTTTCTCATTAGTACTATGCTTATTTTTGGACTCTAGAGGCCATTTAGAGCCTCCTTGTTGATGTATTTTGGTTCAGAGATGTATTGCACTTAGTGCTATTTTGGTTATATGCACTCTTACTTTCTATATAAATGAGAAACTTTGCATATTTGTGTATAAATGGTTTGGATTCATATAGATGCACATGAATCTATATGTTTTTTTCAAGATTTGAATATTTTATGTAATTTTTGGTCGACCGATTTGTTTTTGGTTCTAATCCGGTTCACATTTTTGGGGTTGAGCAATTCGGTTCTAGTAACATTGATGTCAATGCATCAGGGTTCAACAAGATCCTCTTTCACTTTAGCATTGAAATTGACAATAATAATTACCTTTTCATACTAAATATTTGAGTGGGCTTCGAGTGTTTGACATGTCAAAAATGGGCTTACAACAACCAATCAATTTGCTTCATGGCTAGTGACTAGAGGTACAAGGTTTGTGGGATTTTTAAAAGGGTATTTTGTGAATATTTGCACATCTTTCCATGTACAAAAACACATTAAAATGCACAAATTTTGTACAACCACTCAAGCCATTGAAAGGGGGCTAAAAAAAGTTGACTTTAATCTAAATGTCAAGACTCAAATAGATGTTTAAAATCATATTTTACATTTCATTTTCTGTAACAAGCATGTACTCTGTCCACTTGAGAATCTATGATTACTATGGAGTTCAATTTTTGTATGTTTATTTAAAACCTATTTAGGTGCACTTTCTTGAATTTTCCTTGCTAAAAATGTTGGGGTATATTTTCTAGTACATTTTTGGTCCTTGTACTCATATCTTGTAAATGTGGTAGAAATAATTGAACCATTTTAGGAGGTCATTTCATTTTCTTTTCCAAGGAAAACCTCATGGGGAAACCTTGAGCACCTTTCCACATTTTATGGATGATAGCTAGTGCAAATTCATTGACATTGGTTATGATCCCTGGTAGGGATATCAAATGAGGCATGCAACAGAGGTAGCCAACCCATAGGATCAACCCCAAGACCTGCATGAAGCTCAAATCATTCAACCACTTGAGCTAGTCTACCATGCTATTCAAGAGGTCATTTCATACAATAATTTTGGAGAAATTATTGAGGCATTGAAATGCAATTACCAACTTATAATGAGAAATTTATATGGACTTTGATGATCTATTCCCAGTAAGTCAAACTTGAAGGTATTTGTGGGTACTTGATTAGTTCACTATTAGACAAAATGAAAGAGTGCCACTCATGTGAGTGGCTAAATGTAAAAATTAGCACATAAGATCTAAGGATATTCAATAAATATGTTGCTTCAGATTCCATGGATCATATTCACAATGAAAGAAAGAGTCTTGTCCCTACCCTAAATGTTTTCCAACTCTTGTTCTTTAACTCTCACCTCTCCCCAGTCCTTAGCTATCACCTATTGTCCACTCTTAATCCATGCCCCGATTTCCTTTCACACATGTTTGTCACATTATTATGCCTATTTTTGTGTGTAACCTTATCGCAATTGTCAAGTCCTTACCTTTTCATACTCAAGTAAGGTATAACTTATAATCCTTAGCTATCACCTATTGTCCACTCTTAAGCCATGCCCCATTTTCCTTTCACATATGCTTGCCACATTATTATGCCTATTTTTGTGTGTAACCTTATTGCAATTGTCAAGTCCTTACCTTGCCATACTCAAGTAAGGCATAACCTACAGTTCTTAGCTATCACCTATTGTCCACTCTTAAGCCATGCCCCATTTCCTTTCACACATGTTTGTCACATTATTATGCCTATTTTTTTCTTTAACCTTATCGCAATTTTCAAGTCCTTACCTTGCCATAATCAAGTAAGGGATAAACTACCCTTCTAGTTGAGGTAAGTTGATTCAATTAGATTCAATTGGAGTAAGTTACAATACGAGTATAGACTTGTTAACATAATGAGGGCTAGATTAGACATTCTTGAAATGAATGAAGCCAAAATCATAAGCATAGGACATGATAATATTGAGGGCATGATATATATATATATATATATATATATATATGTCAAGTTTTTTCATTATTAAAAAAAGAAAACTACATTGGTGTGCTTATATCTAGCCTCAAAGGCCAACCAAGAATGAAATACCTTGGTGACACTCTAGGATATAACCAAAAATAGGTTGAGGGGACTCCCACATTCAAGTTAAATGACCCATTAAGAGGCAACCCACCTCACATGTTGACTGTCTAAACAAATGTTCAAAGACTAACTGAACAATATGCAAATATTGTTGAATTTTGAATTAAACGCCTACCAAAGGTATAGGGAATGGCCATATCGACCAGTGCAAAGAGCGTCTTTATTAATGTGTAAGGTCACGATGTATGAGAGAGAGAGAGAGAGCCCCAAGGGTTAGCTTAATCATTAGAACCATCCGCTAAAGGCATGTTGCAAATGGGGAAGTCGCAGGTTCGAGTCCCACACGTGGGGAGGTCATAGGTTTGAGTCATATGGGATTACTAGCGTTAATGTTGGCGCTTGATCCTCCTTCCATTCTAAAATTACGATACACAAGGGGGAGTGCTCCATAAGGTAAACATTACCGACCTTTAGACCATTAATATCCTTTACGTTGATTAAGCCTTCAGGTTAACCAAACTTGACTTTGTTCCTCGATAATATATATTATATATAAAGTTATGTCTTTTCATTATGCCCATTTAATATTACTACTATTCTAACTATTGTAGTTAATTTAATTGATGCTATTTTTTCACCAAATGAGTACATAACAAAGTTCCATTCATTGAAATGCTTTATCCTTAAAGCACAATCGATGCCAGACACTTCCCCTCTAACTAACAATGTGATATATGAACTAGATGGACTCTAATGTTTTTCCAAGATGTAATTCCCGTATTTGTGACATATTTTATTTAACTTTCTTTGTGGGAATAATGATCTTAGCATGCATTGAGTTACTTCAGTGATCTTGATTCTATCTTGGATTGCCAAAGTGTAAACATTGTAATGATGAAAAAGGTTAGATGACATAGTAGTATAGCAATAACATTATCACAAATTTAATGATTCAATTAGATTGCCATAACCGATTCTTAATCATTCTTTATCTTAATAATCGATGCTTAATCATTCTTTATCTTAAAACAAAGTTATCGACTTAACGAGAAATGTGACCTCAAAAGGAGAACTCTAACCTTTAAAACCCATATTTTTGCATAAAAAACATGAAAATCAACTCCCAAATAAAAAAGTGGCGCTATCTGTAGCACCCTTTTTTTTTTCCTTTATTAATTTAACCGGGTCAAAAGTACAACCTTTTTCAAGCATGGCCTTCAAAACTCATATAGTTACTTAGGAAAACCTTAAAATCAACACCTAAATAAAAAATAAATTGATGTTACCTAAAGCAAAATGTTTTTTTTTATAAACGTTAAAATTATACATAATTTGAAATCTTATTCTTAATAGTTGGTACCATTAAAACAAAAACTTGAAAATCAACCATCAAATTGAAAAGTACTGCTACCAGTAGCATCCTTGCTAAAATTGGTGTATTAAAATGACACATATTTTTTAAAGTGGTAAAAGAAATCATTACTACTCAAAATCATAAAGTCAACCCTTAAATGCTTACTTTTTAAATTTTAGTTTATCACTCCAAGCACAAGATAATACATAATGCCATGAAAATATCACCCTATACTTTAAAAATTCTCATTTTTTAATATTTTTTTACTTTTAATTAAAAAAAAAATACAAATTACATTGAATGAAACATAAATTATTTCTTAAAAGTATTGTTACATTGTCCATATTCAAAACATATGAGCTAAGAAATTTTATTATATTCTCCATAATCAAAACATATAATTCATAAAAAAATGAAATGATTCATAACTTCATGTATGATCATATGTAAGTTAAATGCTCATTTATGGTTACCATACAAACATCACATGGATAAAAAATACATAAAATGTTTCATACACTTATTTAGACTGACTTATGGATTCTGAAATACCATCAGAGTCTACATTGTCTTCAGATGAATGATTGGATGCAGATGTAGATGATCCATACTCTTCTCTATTGTCGATGAATGCACCATCTGAGTCTACATGCATGTCCAACATTTTATATGTCAAAAGCCTTTTAGATCTATGACTAGGTTCAATAGACTCCCATCTTGCAGTTATTTCTTGTGGAAACAACCTCTTGATAATCTCTGTTGTCTTGGAGTGAAGAGTTCCTCTCTTTGTCAAATTGAATTCATAAACAAGTATGTCAACATCCTCTAATTTTAAAAGGTCAGTGTGACGACAAGTTGTATTTTGACCTTTTCTTTTTATCTTTCTACTGACATGTTTCTCAACTAACATCTCTCGCTTGTACACACCATTGAATGTGTGTGTACTTGTTGCATACAAATGCACTTCAATTTCTATAACATCTTCATTTTCTTTGTCAATCTTTATAACCTTTGAAATCCATAATGGATAACCACGTGGATCTTTAGTTGCTAAGACTGCAATCATGCTACTCTCCTTAATATCATGTACTGAACCCTTGTAAAGGTTTTCCATGGCTTCACGTTGTGCACATGATTTTCGAGAACCAATATACATTTCTATTTCCTCTGCTTGTGTAAACTCAATAGCACCTTGATATTTTTGTTGTTCAATATTGTTTCTTTCTTCGGATTCATTTGACATATTTTGTGGCCAATGAAATGGAGTCTTCAAAAATGTATCTTTATTTGTTGAGATTGAAATCATGTCACTTTAACTATTGAAAAAAGACTCCCACCAAACATAATCAACAACATCAAAGTACTCATATGTATCTTTAATGGATTTTTTTATTTTTTCAGGCATTCAGAATAATCTACATTTCTATTACGCTTCCGTGCATTATGGATTTCAACCACTGATTGTAATAACAATAATTATGATGCAAATATTAGACGATATAGAATGAACTTAAAAAATGCTAAACCTAATGAAGACCCCCATTCTGAAGTAGTTGAATACTTCTTTCCCCATATAAGTGTTTTACCATCAACTTTTTTGAAAAAAAAATGATGTTGGAAGCTAATGTCATTAAGCTGCTCACTACATTTTTCTTCACCATGAAATTCTTGATTAAATCTTTGCATGTGAACATTTTCTTCTAATATGTGAAAAACAGGTTCTGGAATGTATAATTTCTTAATACATTCAATTAATGATGGTAGAATTCTATCATTTTTCCTCTTCAATGTTACTGAAAAATGACTGAACATTTGATCAATATGATCATGAGTGTGTTCAACAAGAAGGAAACCAACTTTCACCTTTTGAAAGATTCCCAGTTGAACAAGAATGCTTAGATATCCAAACACAATTTGATTTTGTTTTTCACGACTAATGTTGTCTTACTATAAATATAGAACTTGAGGAATATTGCTAGACTAGTGAGTGAGAACATGATGAATTATGGTGATGCTCATATTTGCATCATTATGAATATTTGGAGCTGTGAAGTAAACCTTTGGCACAATTTTTTCATTAAAAATCATACTACCAACCAAGTGAAACTGAATGAAATTCTCTTCTTGTAAATTTTTTGGTGTACAAACAAAATGTGGTAGAAGTGTTTTCTTCTGGTCCATGCCATCAATTATCATACCTAAATATTTGTTTGGTGCATCATAACACTTATTCCTATGTTTGTACAATTTTTTCCTTTCACTTGATTGTTGATTTCGATGTTCTTGAAGTGTTTTGACTATGGAATCTGCACATGACATAAAATGAAAATATTGATAATATATTTTCATAGTTGATAACTATCCAATTAAAAAAAACAAAATAGTAAATACATACCTCTTTCTACCCCTTCAGATTTTTCTCTTCTCGATTCAAGAGTAGCACATATACTGTAAATCCCCATCATTGACTTCTTAGGAATACATACATTGTTGAATTGTTTTTTCCATATTCTTGTAAAATATGCATATGTAATAAAATTACCATTTCATTCAACACTTTCAACATATTCTTTGTATAAGTTGTAGATTTATCTCCTTGAGAAATTATCTGGAATATGTATTGTGTTTCTATCTGGGATACACTTTCCATGTTTGGAAAATAAGTCCCGCATCCAAGACAATGTAGTGTTTTTTAATGGCCCACTCTCTCGTCCATGATGAACTTTTGAATAAAATGAAGGATCTTTTTCCAACTTTGTTTGGATTCTTGATAGACAAAGATTACCAATTGAGTGCATTTTTTTGAAAGCCTTTCTGCAAAATAAAATATTACCGTTGCAATAACCATATCTTGTCTTGGTGGATATCATGCACCCCATTAAATATGAAATTTTCATGCTCTTATTTATTGAAAAATATGTCTTCATTTTATTGAAGACATACATGTAGTCCATGCTTTTCAAACAATTCTTTTGACAACATTCACTTGAAATCAAATCACTTATGGAAATTGATTTAGTGATAAATTCTTTCCTAGACCTTGTATAATTAGAATGATTTGGATTGGTATAAAAAGGTCTAGTCTTGGTCCTAAACACAATGTTTCTTTTCATGTCTCCACTATTTCATCATCCTCACTAGAAGGAATTTCCTCATCACTAGAAGGAATATCATACAAAACATTGTCAGGAGACCGAACAAGAGAATGTTGTTCACCTTGATTTGTTGCAACTAAATGATTGAGAACATGATATTCATTCTTATGTCCATCATCATATTCATTGATAATCTCGTTGATACTTGAGGAATATCAAACTCTCTAGAAAAATATTTACCATCCTCACCAATGTCATTGAATCTTCCATGAAAATATTCACTTGAAGGAAAATCATCATCACCCTTAAGACTATCAATGCCTTTAAAATTTTCCCTAACATGAATGTCTTCATCATCAATAACACCATTATTAGTGCCTCTAAAATCTTCGCTTGGAGGAAAAACATCATCATCACCATTGGTGCCATTAAATTGCCCACTTGGAAAAAAATGTCCACCATTGACATAATCATATTCACTACTTTTAAAATCCCTGCTTGAGGGAAATTATTCATCATCCTCATTAGTGGCTTGAAAATCCTCACTTGTACAAAAATTTTCATCATCGTCATTGGTACCTTGAAAATCCTCACTTGGAGGAAAATCATCATCAACATTGTTACCTTTAAATTCCCTACTCGGGAAAGAGTGTCCACCAATGGCATAATCATCTTCACTACTTTTAAAATCCCCACTTGAGGGGAATTATTCATCATCCTCCTCAATCCCTTAAAAATCTTCAGTTGGAGGAGAATATTCATCAGTACCTTGAAAATCCTCACTTGGAGAAAAATTATCATCATCAACATTGCTTCCTTTAAATTCCCTACTCAGGAAAGAGTGTCCACCATTGGCATAATCATATTCACTACTTTTAAAATCCCCACTTGAGGGAAACTCTTTATCAACATTGTTAGTCCCTTCAAAATCCCCACTTAGAGGAAAATATTCATTATTCTCATCAATACCTTAAAAATCCTCACTCGGAGGAAAATCATCATCATCAACATTGTTGTCTTTAAATTCTTCACTTGGGAAAAAGTGTCCACCATTGGCATAATCATCTTCACTACTTTTAAAATCTCCACTCGAGGGAAATTATTCATCATCCTCATTAGTGCCTTGAAAATCCTCACTTGGAGGAAAATCTTCATCATCCTTATCAATACCTTGAAAATCCTCATCACCAACATTGCTACTTTTAAATTCCCCACTCGGGAAAGAGTGTCTACCATTGGCATAATCATCTTCAATAATTTTAAAATCCCCACTTGAGGGAAATTCTTCATCATCCTCATTAGTGCCTTGGAAACCTTCACGTGGAGGAAAATTTTCATCAGTACCTTGAAAATCCTCACTTGGAGGAAAATTAACATCCCAATCATTTAAACTTTTATCAAAGTCTCTGCTTCGACCTACATTTTGATTATTTTCAATATTATTAAACTGCTGAACATATTTATCACCATCATATTCCTCCTCTTTATCATTGGTTCCTTCAAATTCCTCTGATTTAAGACTTTTCTGATGAACATGCTAAATAACATTGCTTGCACTATGATCAGACTTCTGACTGGGTGAAAAATATGATGCCTCATTTACATTACAAGTATTTCAATCACATTTTCTAGTCCCAAAAGAAGAGGCATGCAAAGAATTTGTTGATGTCTCGGAAATGAAATCTTCTTTATTTGACGAAGCCATCACTTCTCATTAAGAACATAGAATGATACAAATTCTCACCCTCCCAATGACAGTCTTATAACTTGTAGAATGAAGTTTTCCCTCCAAAATTCTCCCTAAAAATATTCTCTCCAAAATTTTCTTTCAAAGTTTTCCCTCCAAAATTCCACCCCCCCCACCAATTTTTTCCCTCTAATATTTTCCCTTCAAAATTAAAAATAATTTTTACTCTATTAATTCATTATTTATTTGTTAATTACAATATTTTTCATGTTTGTTTATTTATCCCACATTCATTAAACTTATCGATGATCCATATAATATTAGGTATACATATACACAATCTTCTTCTTTTTTATTTATCCCAGATTCATTACACTTAACAACAATTTATATCATCTTTGTTATATATAGACAATCTTGTTTTGTCTTTTTACAATGCATTAAATATTGGGCAACATTAGTTAAATAGATTGGAACAATCTACAAGGGAGAAACATTGAGAAGACATTCGAGGAGAATCTATCATTTCAGAGGTTAGTTATTTTTAAAATTTTTACCAGTTACCAATTTTTTTTATAAGATTATCTTTGAATTACACGAGATTTTTTCATGCCAAAATTATAAAAAATTGTAAGTACTAAATAATTAAACCATATCATTCCTATCATCATCCAATTTTTATTTAATTGCATCCATAAGACAAATTTGAGATATTATGCAATGAAAGGGGGATCAATTCAAAAGTGTGACCACATAAGTTCTATATGTTTTTAGATTTTTTCTAAAGAAATCACAACTTTTTAAAAAATGTAGACTTTTTTCAAAGAATTTTTAACAAAATTCTTTGGATTTTTCGAAGAAAAAAAAACAAATTTCGGTATATTTTTTATAAACTTTTTACACTTTTTATTGTTTTTTAATATTTTTTTTATAGTTTTGTCCCATGGTGGTTAGTGGGTGAGATGCCCCTCCACACGAGACTGTAGGACAAGACTTGGTCTCAACATCTCCCTAGTAACCCCGCGGATCAAATAATTTTTAATTTTTTTTTTTTTTTTTTAAGTTTAATTCTTATGGTCCATGAACGTAATTTATTTTTAAATTTTTTCGTATAGGAAAAATGGAAGGAAAACAATATTTGTGAATTTATTTGGATCACGACCTACAATAATGAAATCTAAAATTGCAATTGGGACCTGCATGAATGCTAGGCAACAAATTGATAACACATTTGTTCAAGGTCCAACACCCGAGTTGTCAAGGGAAATGAAGAATGTTAGAGAGTGAAAATATGTGGAAGATGAAAACAAACTAGAATATTCTTGGTTTGTTAAAGACAAACAATACAACAATGGAGAACATCTATATTTGTATTATGTCGAGTTTGAATATGTGCAAGGAGATTATCAACCACTTGGCTTGTTACAAGATATATTGAAGCAAGAGCATCCTTCCTTCCATATTTTGTACATTTGGTAGAGATCTAGGGCATCTTTCATTTAGGTTCCATAAGAATGATTAAATGTAATTTCCCACGTCTTTGAGAATTTGGAGTGTAATGTGTGTGTGAGGATTGAATTGTAATTTTTCTCGAATATATGAGAACATGAGAGTTGAGAGATCTTAGGAGATATTAGATCTCATAGGGATTGTGAGTCCTAGACTTAGGATTTGGTTGATGATTTTGCGGATCTAGAGGATTCTTAGGATATTGTTGAGTGGATTGTGGATCTGAACCAAGAATGGTTGCAGAATCCTTTTGTACAAATATTGTAAGACTAGAGGCATTGAGAGGGTGGCCAATTGAATGTTAATTAGCCGAATAGAGTGAGGGTTGTAGTCCGTTGATTTAATCCAGAAAAAGGAGGGCTTGTGAGCCTATGCAATTTTATGTACAGTAAGTGTACATTTGATGAATGCAAAGTATCAGTTTAGAGAAGATTTGCACATTGTATGTCTCTGTGAGAATTAATGTATCTCTGTATTATATTTGAGGAACCCGTGTATGAATGTTGTGTGTAATTGCAGGATGAAGAATCGATTACATTTAAGGAGAAACCCTCTCAGGAAATTTCTTGGCGCAACTTGTAAATTAAACCAGTAATAAAGGTTTTCTAGTGATCATCAATAACTGTAAAGGATTGATGACCCTAGTCCATTCGTAATCAGGTAGCCATTGAAGTTAATACAACCCACACAGGCGTGGAGGAAGAAGCTACAAGAAACGTCAATTTGCAGAAAGAACAAATCATGACTGTTGAAGGATGGAGTCAGCTTTGGAGGAGAAAGATACAACTATCGTCTGATCACTCTGCTAGTGAATGATAACTGTCCGATCATGAGGAAAGGAGTAACTCTATAATCAATGAACATCAATCGTCAGATCTGGAGGTAGAGAGGAGGACCGTTGGGTCAATGAATGATTAATTCGTGCTTGTCGGATCGTGTTGAAGACAGATCAATGGATGAGAGCGATTGCGAAAGTCCAATGGAAGATTAATGGCTAGGACATTTCACATTCTGCAATCCAACATGATCGTTGATTTCAATAGATTAACAGATCAACGGTGGAATTCGACCCCACAACCAACGACCAACTTCCATTGCGGAGATCAGAGACAAAATTAACTAGTGAGAAACATGTGGCTCTGCAATGCACTTGGACCGTCGATTTGGGAAGAGAGATAGATCTGTAGTCAATGTGATTGAATATTACAGGGAAGGAGAACAAGCTAGAGCCTAAGGTTACGTTGTTGGTCATGTTGGTAAAGGTGCTAAGGGAATAGTGTCGCGCTACAAAGGGAATTGATCACGGTCATACTCGTGGTCATGTGCAAGGATTGTTAAAGGGAAGAAATAGGAGCTGAAGTGAATGAAATTGTGACAGAAGGAAGAATTTGATCTTGTTAGTGATCAAAGTAAAGGAGCCGATGATCCTTGGCACCCTATTTCAGGGTTTGAAATGTAGTTATAGAAAAACATTGCAATAAGATGGTATTAGGATGAGAGGTCTTGCATCAAGTGGTATTAGAGAGAGTAAAAGATCCTTGGGAGGAAAATGATATCAGACAGTAAAGTATGACAGAGCAAGGAGGACAAAGAAAGTGTGCTTTGTGAAAAATTGACAGAGATATTGCAAAGAAAGGGAAATAGGATCATACTTTAAATCCGACAGACAGAGGCATGGTTAAATGGAAATTGTCCATTCAAGTGTAGATGAATAATGGAACAAGATCATGCAGAGATATTGAACACTGATGGTGTGTTTTAATTTTAACTCTGGTTTGAGTTGTTGCAGGTTAAAACAAGTTGAAGGAACTGATAGTAGCGGACCGTTAAGGGCTGTGATAAAAGAACAATTGTGTTCTAAGAGAGAAAGTGATATTGCAGAGGTTGAGTTCCTTACATAGGAATTACCGAATTACAGATACAGAATGGGAAGATTAGAAATATGATAAGTTTCAAGCCAAAAGGAGGAAGGAGATCATGGAAAATATATCATAGGTAAAATATTGATAAGTTAAATTGGTCTAACGTGTATTTTTAGTGTAGGTCTTAGAAGCATGGTACAACAGGGAAGCTGTAGGAGGATGAAGACTGAAGCAGAGTAAAGCATGTGGCAGAAGTCAACAAAGTAGGTTGCTGAGAGAGAAAAACATAAGTTCTTAAAGGAAAGGACAACGAGCAATTGAATATGCAACAACAGATAACTTAGGAAGCTGAAGATAAGGAGTGCTCAAAATAGGGGTTCTATTGCAGAGAACCAATAGAATGCCAACAAGATGACTTGGCATTGGTAACAAGAGGAGACTTGTTACATAGAGATGAAGGAGGCTTGTTACAGCTCACAAGTGGGCAAGGAGAGTCCACAAAATAAGGAGAGGAATATGACTACTGATAGTCATGAAGGAAGTCACAATAAGGATACCAAGGAAAATGGTATTCAAGGGATGATTCAAACGACGTTTGACAAGGAATTTGTTGAGATAAAAGAAAATTTAGATGCTATGATAATGCTTCTAGAGGGAAAAATAGAAGAACAAAGGAAAGGTTGGACTATAAGAAGGAAGGAGGTGAAATGGAATTCACTGTAGGTGAAGCTAAGACAAAGGATGGTTGCAATGTTGAGAGAAAAAATCAAAGCAACTGAGTTTAAGTTGCATGTTGTTTATTGTGAACCTGAAGAAGGAGATATCCTTAGAGAAGGATATGAAGGACATGGGAGGCTTGCACAAAGTCTCATGGACTCTTTGAGTAGTTCATATCAGCATAATGATGATGTGCTGGCAGAGGGTTTGGATGAGGATATGATACCTCATAAATTTTATTTTTATGATAATCCATTGTTTGTGACTGCAGGGGAAGAAATTGGATAGCTAGATGAGTCTGTCATGCATTTTGGATAAAGTGGACATATGCTTTTTTAAATAATGACAACATCACAAGACATGGATGTTATTGAGGAAATGGATGAAGATGAGCAAGTTCACTGGTGTGAACCTGAGAAGAGATTGATGCTCAATGATGGTATTGGTAACTCCATTTATTGGATGGAGAACTGCAAGAAATTGCAAGAAAGTGTGTTTGCAGGTGGTAAAGCACTAAAGAATGATGTGATGGTAGCATTGTCTCAAGTAGACAGAGACAATAAAACTTCAGTAAAAAACCCAGGAATAACCATGCTGAGGATGGCAACAACATAATTTTATGATGTTAAATATGATAATTGGTGTGTGAATGCAGGTTATGAAGATTGGAAATCTTCCAAGGATAGAGTGAAGGAAGAATTTCCTTGTCAAGGTCATATTAAAAATTCTGTTATGCATGCATCATTGTTTCATGAAAACAATGAGAAGGATGTTGAAGGTATGGGCATTGCTAAAGACATAAGTGAGGCAGTGGATTGGATTAAAGATATTTCTTTTGAGGAAATGTTGCATTGGGCTACAAAAGGGTACACGAAAACAATGATGAAATTGACTGATAAAAATGTTGTTGATATGGTAAGTGAAGGTATGAAGCACTTGGCTTTAATTGGTTTCTTTATTCAAATTCAAGAGAATAATTTGCAGGAAAGATTCCATATGTTAAATGTGTAATTAGACGATGTGAAGTATTGTGTATGTGAGTATTCTAAAAATCTTGAAAGTAGTCAAGGATATACAGGTGAAGGTGTACTGCAACAAAAGGATAGCAGCAACAACAAACAAAAGAAAGGATGCTTAGCCCAAGAAGATGACATTGGAAGTAATAAAGGATTGCAGGGGATAACATAAATTGATTATGTGATTGAGGAATTGTGGAATTTGATGATGAGGTAGTCCAGATGGAGGAAGATGACAACAGAAGGGATGATCAATCAGAATTTGAACCTGATTGAAGGAAAGACAAAGAACCAAAAGGCAACTGATATGCAACGACATCAAAGGTGTAGAGCAATTGGACAACTAGAACCTAAGGTTTGAGACCCTGGAGGTTTTCATCAGCATATGAAATCACATGATCAGGAGATCATGAATGTTTTCAACATTGGGAGTTTTTAAGAACCAAACATCAATATGGCATAGAAAAACCTCAGGAAAAGTACTCAATGCCTTGAAAAAGAGATAATTTCAGATAATAAGCCTCTTCGAGGGGGCAACCTCCTTTTACCC
>JZKD02S0474260.1:85511-106365 GCA_000966675.3 Picea glauca
ATATATATATATATATATATATCATTATTGTTGGATTTAGATTAGTTTTGTTAACATTAGATTTACCATAGGATTTTTATTTTCTTTTAACATTCAATAAGCATATACTAAAATATATAAGAAGTAGATAAACAAGCACAAGAAGACACAAATATTTATTTTGGGAAAACCCCAAACTCAGGGGAAAAACCCAACCAACTTTTCATAGAGAGAATATTTCCAATACAACCATGAACAGGCTCTAATCACAAGAGAAAACCAACAATGAATAAATCCTGATAAAAAATGCTTGTTTCTTCTTCTTGTCAAACCCTAGCGAGGGTAGACAATTGAGGAACAACACAAAACTGATGCAAGATAGGCACATCACTAGGGAAATATAACGCACCACATAACTGGCACAAATGGAAACTGGTAACTACAACTACAACTGTTATTGAAACTGTAACTTCTGACTGGCATGAAGCAATTGGGAAACACCACACAACCTTAGCAAAAATATTCTAGAGGTAGCACACAAGAGAAACCACCAAGAGCCACCAAGAATATCCTTTCCCAAGTAGGGCGCACTCTCCAAGAGAACCAGAAACCAAAAATTGTGAAGCTATTGCAACTGCCTAATGCACAATGTAGAAGGAGAACTGTGTGTCTGTACAAATGAAATGATCCAGCTCTATATTTATACTAATATGGGTGCCTGTCTGGGACCGACTTCTTATTATGGGTCTTCATATTTACTTTATTATTTTTGTGGGCCAACTTCTCTTCCTGGAAATTATATTTCCACATTAATTATTTCCTGTGGGACGACTTCTCTTCTGTGGTCTTATATTTCACTTTATTATTTTCCTAGGTGTTCTTCAACTGTTCAATGGTTTTCCTTTGACTTCTTGGAATCTTATTCTTCTCTAAGAAAAGTTGTCTAGGAGGGAATACCTCCTGCAACTACCAAAACATCAACACTCCCTCTTAGCTAGGGAGGTATTCTTCTATGATGTTTTTCTTCTATTAGTCCAAATACCACACTGCAATCATCTAATATCCCCAAGGCTACCACCATGCCATCAATAGCTCACAGCTTCTGCCATAGTCTCTACAACTATGTTGCAATCAAATAGTAACACACAACTACTACCATGCAGTCCAATAGTACACAACTAATGCAATAGTCTCCACGACTATGTATCAATCAACTAATAGCACACATCTACTACCATGTTATCTAGTAGTATAAAACTACTGCCATAGTCTTCACGACTATGTAACAATCAAATAGTAGCACACAACTACTACCATGCTGTCCAATATTCTTCATGACTATGTGGAAATCAACTAGTAGCACATAACTACTACCATGTTGTTCAGTAGTACACAACTACCACCATAGTCTTCATGACTATGTAACAATTAACTAGTAGCACACAACTACTACCATGTTGTCTAGTAGTACAAAACTACTTCCATACTCTTCATGACTATGTAGCAATCAACTAGTAGCACACACCTACTACCATGCTGTCTAGTACTACACAACTACCACCATAGTCTTTATGACTATGTAGCAATCAACTAGTATCACACATCTACTACCATGCTATCCAATAGTAGAAAAATATCTCCATAGTCTTCACGACTATGTAGAAATCAACTAGTAGCACACAAATACTACCATGTTGTCCAGTAGTACAAAAATACTGCCATACTCTTCATGACTATGTAGCAATCAACTGGTAGCACCATTCTTTCCAATAGTACACAACTACCGCCATAGTTTCCATGACTATGCTATGTTGTTTCTCCTCTCCTAGTAGTCTTATTCAAAACCATCTACTGGGAAAGACTACGACCATAGCCCCAAGGCTACACCATGGTCCAAAACCATGCTACAAGTCCCATTCACACCTAGCCACCTCACATGACGTAGGAAAGAATTGTGCTAGGATACACATTACTCCCTTAGTCACTCCACATGAATGATCTGAGAAACCCTTGTTAAAGGGGGATCTTGCTAGAGGAGAAACAACACACGTCCCTCACAATGAGGGTGGACATTCTGCATCACACTAAGCTTGTAAATGAAGTACTCATACTTCACTCTAGATAGAGGCTTGGTGAGAATGTTCATTATCTGCTCATTTGTGGATATGTATCAGAACACCACAACTCCTCTTTGAACCATGTCTCAGATGTAATGGTATTTTATATCTGATTTGAATTTTCATGGAAGACTGGATTCTCTGAAATCTTCACACAATTTTGATTATCAAAATTGATCAATTTTGGATCCAACTCTAGATCAAATAACCCTGCAAGCAACTTATGAAGCCACACTGCTTCACGACTTGCAACAATGGCTGCAATATACTCTTTATCTATTGTACTGAGTGCCACCGACGTTTGTTTTATGCTCAACCATGATATCATACCCGATCCCAAACTCAAGCAACACCCTCATGTGCTTTTCTGGTCCATTGCACTCCCTGCCCAGTCAGAGTCTGTATAACCTTGAAACTTCAATTTTCCATTCGAGACATATCTAAGTCCATATCCAACCATACCATGCAGGTACCTCAACACATGCTTTGATGCTATCCAATGTACATGTCTAGGCTCAACCATGTATTGACTCAAGGTGTTCACTGCAAAGCATATGTCCGACCTGGTGTTAACCATGTACATCAAGGATATGATCAATTGTCTGTATATCGTGGGATACACCAAATATGAATATGAATCACTCAGGAGATTCATATTGATAATCATAGGTGTGGCCATGGACTTGCAGTCCATTATCTCAAATCTTTGCAAAATCTCCACTGTATATTTTCCTTGGCTACGAAAAATCTCATCTGATCTCTACCACACCTTTAATCCAAAGAAATAGTGCATCAAACCTAGATCCTTCATTTCAAACTCTGAAGTGAGTTCCCTCTTGCACCTATTTGTGATATTCTCATCCCTTGTAAGAAAAAATTCATCCAATATAAATGGGAAACCATCCCCAAGATCATCAAATGACTTTTTCTTTTGGCATACCATGCTCTGGGTGCCTGCTTAAGCCTGTACAAAGCTTTCTTTAATTTGTAGACATGAGATTCCTTATCATGTATCTTGTTCCTTCTTTATGTACACTTATTCTGGATATTAGAGCAAGTGTCTCGTCATAATATTCTCCCTCTTACTAGGAGAATCCTCTAGCCACAAATATCACTTTGTAATTCTCTATGTTTCCATATGCATCATGTTTGATCTTGTAGATCCACTTGGAAGTCACTACTAAATTTACTTCTGGTCTTGGAACCACTTCCCACACATCATTATTCATGATGTAATAGTACTCTTACATCATGAAATGATCCATATGGATATCGGTGGCCACCCACCTTTTCCAATTGGCTCAAAACAATTTTTCTGACAATTTTGGCAATTTACTATTTTTAGCAGATTTTAACTTCTGGGGCCATTTTGAGGGCCTAAATGAAGGTTTTTTGGGATTGAGATTCTCAAATATATCTTAAGTCCCTTATTGAGCCCCCAAAATGATTCTCCTCGAAAATACCTTTCCAACGATCTATCGTGCGCCCCAAACAGAGATCGTATGCCAAAGTTACGCCCTCGGGAAGTTGATACACCAAACTACCCAAAACAGGGTCCACAAAACTGTTGAATTTTCGTCTTCCGGGGTTAGGGTTTTGTATTTTATTTATGATAAAAATTCCTTGGGAGCCTCATTGTAAAATCATCATCTTATTAATGCAGGAGCATCGTAAGCAGTCAAGTGAGTGTGGAGGCGAAAGACAGCTGGAAAGCGCAACACACATTTTCTCACGTTTTGAGATATTTTTGAAAACATTAAATGTAATGGTTAAAAGGAGTCGTACTCGCATATTGTAGACAGATCTTGAGCAATCTGCTCTCATCTGTCAATGTAAAAGGCATTTATGCATAGTTAATGAAAGTAGGTAGATTTAAATTCCATATTAGACAGTTTTAGGAACAGGAGGGAAAACGAATATAGACACCCTCATCTTTGTATCATTGTATCAATCAGAATTAGATAATGAAGCACATTAATATAGAGAAGAATAGAGATGTAGCAGAAGAGAGTAGTAGAGGAGAACCCATGTACAACAAATTGAATTAATATATGAAGCTTTGATTCAGACTCATGGTGTTATGATATTTTTCTATGTATACATGCTGGATGGTCTGTTTACAGTTTCTTACTCTCTCTGTCATGCATTTGTTATTATGCTGTATGTGAATGTATGTTTTCATGTTGAATGTTTAAATTCTGAGAGAGAGGAAATGAGTTTCAATTGTTTCTCATCCTGAGTGAGAAGTTCTTGCAAGGAGTGCGTTGATAAAGACTCAGAGTTCATCTTTGAAATCTCAGGAGGGATACCAGTGTTCTCATTTCAGCAGAAGTGCAAGTGAAGTATAGGAGCCGTGCAAGGCATGCGCATGCTAGCTGAGTCCTTAGAAATTATTAACTAAGGTTGAGAGAGATTGAAGGTTGCTGTTGTAGAAGGTGCACATAATCGAGAGTTCAAATATGTGGAAGTATTTGAAGGTCTGCCGCAAGGAGTGCGTGCAAGAGTTCTTTTGTGAATTGAAGTTGTTAGAGGAAATATCAGAAGGGTTAACGCCTTTGAAGTGTTCAAAGGGGGGAGTTGAAGTCATTTCGTAAGATTTGAGTTCCAGTACAAGAATACTGTCTCATTTCGAAGGAGCTGTCAAAGAAGAAATCGAGCGGTTGGAATTCTCCGAGGAGAACTCTCGAAATCATGAGAACCGTAAGATCCAGAGAAGTTACAAGGTGGATAAGGAGGGGAGAATCCATCACTCTGGTAACAAGAGTCAACTTGGACCGTTGATTCCAATCATTGGACTGTCGGGATCATTTCGACATTTCGGGGTTCATAAGTCCGAAGTGTGGACAAAACCTTTGGTTGATCAAATCCAAACGTGAAAAGAGTTTCGTGTATGAAGGCGAAGAATAGCCAACGATGAATTTTGGGATTTCGGTAATTCGGGATTCGAAATACCGGAAGTCCTGAGGACAAGGAGATTGGGCCCTTGCATTTAGAATTTTGAAGTTGCGAGATCCGGGATATTGTGAAGTGGTATTTTGGCATTTCAGGAATCGAGATTTCGGCATTCCCATTGACAAGAATTTAGGCACTTCACATGAGAACCCCCGAAATTGTGAAACACAAAATAGTGTGAAGTGGCGTTTCGACAATTTGATGTTTCGGGGTTCAGGAACCCGAGAGGATAGTGTTCTGGGATTGAGAGTCTTGGACTCTCGGTACCCAAAAGTCTAAAATCACGTGGGCCGTTGGATCGAATGGAGGCTTATAGCCATTGATTCCATCGGAGATATTGTTTCTGGATTCGGGGTTTGTGGAGGTTAGAGAGAGCCGAAAGCTTTACATCAGGACTCGCGAAATCGTGAAGTCTGAAACCCTGAAAGGGAAAAAAAAGTTCCGATAGAAGCCAGTCTTTTGCTGAATGTTTCGGGTTTTAGCATTTCGACAGTTTCGAAGACAAGAGGTCGGGATTCCTTGTTCCAGAACTTCCGAAGTCACAAAATGAGATACAACTGTGTAGGAGGACGCGGCCAAGCATTTCGAGAAAATCGACATTTCGGGTTTCAGAAGGTGGTAAGGTCGAGAACCTCGACGACAGGATTCATGAAATCACGAAACCCAAAATTTTGAAAAGGAAAGAAAAGGAAAATCCCGATAAGGAAAAAGGGAACGATCATTTTATTGTGGTCAAGGGAGTTGAGTGGTGCTTTGTGTTGGTTCACATGGGGCATACTCATAAGGACCTGTGGAAAAACACTGTTGTTGTGTGTGTGCAGGATTCCTTGTGGAGGAACCTAAGAGTCAATCAGACTCAGGAGGGCATATTTAGAACGATCCTAAGCGGACTTCGGCCTGAGGGTCGGGGGTCTGCGACAATTGTGGTATCAGATCCATAAGATTTCTTTGCTTTCTGTAGTAGAGAAAAGAGAAAAGATTTGCAGCCATGCCACCGAGAAGAAGAGACAGACCAATGCCTGATCCAACAGTGGAAAGGGAAATGAATGAACTACGTTCTAGGCTTGATTCCATGGAGACAACGCAGAGGTGCACAGTCAACGCTGGGGATATCAGTGAGGCTGAAAGTGAAAATGAAGTTGGAAATGAAGGTGAAGAAGTTGCAGTCAAAGATGCAGCAGACGAACGCCTATTCAAGGAAGTTGCAAGGATAGGTGCCAGGGAAAAAATGGAGATTCCCATGTATGAAGGGAACCTGGACGTTGAAGAGATTCTAGACTATATTAGAGATCTAGATAAATATTTTGACTATGAGGATGTCGAGGAAGAAAAAAAGGTTAAACATGCTGTTACCAGACTTAAAGGCCATGCCGCATTATGGTGGGATGAATTGCAGGCTGACAGACGCTGCAAAGGCAAGCAGAAAATCAAAAGTTGGGATAGAATGGTTGCGAAGATGAAAGCCAAATTCATGCCCAAGGATTATCAAATCACTCTGTTTCGGAGGATGCATAACTTGAGACAGAAGTTGATGACAGTGAAAGAGTACACTGAAGAATTCTACAAGATAAACATTAGAGAAGGTCATCGGGAAAGCGATGATGAAAAAGTTGCCCGATACATGAATGGTCTAAGATACGAAATTTAGGATGAGATGAGCATGATGAACCTTAGAAATGTGGAAGATGCTTATCAGATGGCTCTGAAAGCTGAAGAGAAGCTGAGCCGAAAGCAAGGTCAAAGAGGCTGAGGCAAAAGTCAAGCCAGAGGCAAAACAATTTCCCAAGATAGAAATCAAAAACCTAAAGAAGAGTGGAAGAAAACTCAAACTCAATCTGAGAGAGGTGGAAGCTCGCAGAGAGGACAATATGCGGATAGAAATACTTTTCCTCGAACCAGAGGAAGAGGAAGAGGCATAGGTGGAGAAATAAAATGCTTTACCTGTGGGAAAAATGGACACAAATCCTATGAATGTCTAGATAGAAAGAAAGAAGGTGGTGAAACTCACATTGCCGAAGCACAAGGATGGAATGTTGAGGCAGAAGATGCTGAGGGCGGAAGATCACTGATGATGAGAAAATTTATCTTAATGCCAGAAAAGGAGGTAGAGAACCTAGCCCAAAGGAACAGACTTTTTTGGACTGCTTACAAGACCAGAGACAGGGTATGCAAAGTTATCGTGGACAACGGTAGCACAGATAATCTCATTTCTACAGAGATGGTAGAAAAGTTGGAGCTGGAGACTATTGAACACCCAAGCCCATACATAGTTTCGTGGCTACAAAAAGGAAATCATGTAAATGTCACTAAACAATGTTTAGTTGAATTTAAAATAGGAGGATATACGGATGAAATACTATGTGATGTCATTCCCATGGATGTTTGTCATCTATTGCTGGGTAGACCATGGAAATATGACAGGAATGTGATTCATGATGGGAGAAAGAACACATACACCTTGGAGAAGAATGGGAGAACTCACATGTTGCTGCCAATTAAGGATAAAGAAGTGAAACCAGAGGGAGAGAAACACTGTACTTCTCATGAGCGGGAAGGAACTTCTTAAGGAGGTTAAGAAGAAGGAAGATACACAATTTATTGTGGTCAGGAAGCCTAGAATTGTTTTAACTAGTACAAGAGTGGATGATTTACCAGAGGAAATCCAAAATTTGCTGGAAGAGTTCACTGATATAGTAGTGGACGAACTACCTCATTCATTTCCACCTATCAGAGGTATAAGCCATCGCATTGATCTTATACCTGGAGCTAGTTTACCAAACAAAACAACGTACAGATTGACGCCGCAGGAGAATGAAGAGGTCAAGAAACAGGTCTAGGATTTGATGGACAAAGGATTGATTTGAGAAAGCTTGAGTCCATGTGTTGTTCCAACAGTGCTTAGCCCAAATAAATATGGAGGCTAGAGAATGTGCATAGACTTGAGGGCAATCAACAAGATTACCATCAGATATAGATTTCCATTACCAAGGATGGAAGATTTGATGGATTTCTTGAGTGGAGCAAAGTTTTTTTCAAAGATTGATTTGAAAAGTGGATATCATCAAATTCATATGAGAGAATGTGATGAATGGAAAACAACATTCAAGACGAATGAAGGGCTGTATGAATGGCTTGTTATGCTGTTTGGATTAACAAATGTGCCCAGTACTTTCATGAGATTGATGAATGAAGTCCTGAAGGTTTTCATAGGGAAATTCGTCATTGTATATCTTGTTGATATATTGATTTTCAGAAAAACAGAAGTAGAACACTTGAAGCATTTAGCTACAGTGATGAGGATATTGCAACAAGAGAAATTGTTGATAAATGTGAAGAAATTGACATTTATGAGGACAAAACTCATTTATTTGGGTTTTGTTATCTCTGCAGATGAGATGAAAATGGATCTGGATAAGGTGAATGCAATTAAGAATTGGCCATCACCGAAAATTGTGTTTGAAGTTCGAAGCTTCTATGGATTAGCTAATTTCTACAAGAAATTCATCTGAAATTTTAGTGGAATTAGCGCACCAATGATGGACACAGTGAAGAAAAGACACAAATCTATTCATTGGACAGAGGAAGCAGAAAAAATTTTCAACTTGCTGAAGAAAAAGATTACTGAACAACCAATTCTGGTGTTGCCAGATTTCAGTAAGACATTTCAGGTCAAATGTGACGCTAGTGGATTTGCAATTGGAGTGGTCTTAAGCCAAGATGACAGACCGATCACATACTTCAATGATAAATTGAATGAATCGAAGGTTAAGTACTCCACATACGACAAGGAATTTTATGCAGTCATACAAGCGCTGAAGAAATGGAGACATTATTTGGTTCCTAAAGAGTTTGTTTTGTATAGTGATAATCATGCCTTACAATTCATGACTCAACAAGAGAAGTTGAACCAAAAACATGCAAAATGGGTTGAATACATGCCGAATTTTACTTTTGTAATTAAACATATTTCTGGGACTGCTAACAAAGTTGCGGATGCTTTGATCAAGAAATGTTTGCTTATGCAGGAATTCAGAGTCAAAACTTTGGGTTTTGATAATCTCAAGGAAATGTATAGAGATGACCCAGATTTTAAAGAGGTGTATGAGGCATCTGAGAATCCAATTCTCAGGGACACAAGCCAATGGACCGAATATATGATCCAGGATGGATTATTATTCAGGGGAAATCAATTATGTATTCCAAAATGCTCCATGAGGGAGAATCTGCTGAAAGAAAAACATAGTGGAGGATTGGCTGGACACTTTGGTCATGATAAGATGTTCTCAAAACTGAATGGCTCATATTTTTGGCCAGGAATGAGGAAAGATGTTAAGAGATTTGTGGACATGTGTAGAATTTTTTAGCACACAAAGGGAAAAAGGCAGAACATAGGGTTATACCATCCATTACCCATACCTGAGAGGCCGTGGGATGTCGTAAGCATGGATTTTATATTGGGGCTGCCAGGAACACACAGACGATTTGATTCAATCTTTGTGGTGGTAGACAGATTTTCAAAGATGGAAAATTTTATACCATGTCAGAAAACCAATGACGCAACACATATTGCGAACCTGTTTTTCAAAGAAGTCGTCAGACTTCACGACTTACCAAGAAGTATAGTTTCATATCGAGACACCAAGTTCGTGGGACATTTCTGGAGGAATTTATGGAAGAAGCTAGGGAAAAAAATGTCATTTAGCTTAGCTTATCATCCTCAGATGGATGGGCAAACAGAAGTTGTGAACAGGAGCTTGGGAGATTTATTGAGGAGCCTAGTGATTGAACAACACAGTCAGTGGGATCACATTCTGCCACAAGCAGAATTTTCTTATAATGATTCGATCAAAAGAAGCACAGGGCAGAGTCCATTCCAAATTGTGTATGGAATGCAACCAAGAGGAGTTTCCGAATTAGAATCGGAACATAATGAATTCAGGAGTGCTAGTGCAGAGAATTTTGTAGAATCAAAGAAGGAGCTTCACAGCTAAGTCAAGGAGCGATTGCAAAGTTCAAACCAGGAATACAAGTGCAGAGCAGATCAACATAGGCAAGAACTTCAATTTGAAGTTAGTGATATGATTCTTTCACACCTAAGGAAGGAAAGGTTCCCAAGGGGAACATATAACAAACTGAAAATGAAAAAGATTGGACCATGCAGAGTCATGGAGAAATTTGGGGCAAATGCATATGAGATTGAATTACCCGATGGGATTGGAATTTCATCGATATTCAACATCTTAGATTTGTACCCTTACAAAGATGAAGAAGAAGGAGAAGACAATGAACAGACAGAGGTCTAGTGGACAAAACAAATGCATGTAGATGAAAATCCATAGATGGAAAGTATACTTAACAAGAGAATCAACAAGAGGACCAGGAGAAAAGAGTATTTTGAATACTTGGTCAAATGGAAGGGACATCTAGTTGAAGACGCCAGTTGGGAGAATGAAGTAGAAATTCAGAAGCATGGACAGACCATGCAAGAACTCATGAACACGAGTTCATGAAAATTTTCAAGTGAGGGAGTATATGATGCAGGAGCATCGTAAGCATTCAAGCGAGCATGGAGGTGAAAGACAACTGGAAAGAGCAACACACATTTTCTCACGTTTTGAGATATTTTTGAAAACATTAAATGTAATGGTTAAAAGGAGGTGTACTCTCATATTGTAGACAGATCTTGAGCAATCTGCTCTCATTTGTCGATGTAAAAGGCATTTATGCATAGTTAATGAAAGTAGGTAGATTTAAATTCCATATTAGACAGTTTTAGGAACAGGAGGGAAAACGACTATAGACGCCCTCATCTTTGTATCATTGTATCAATCAGAATTAGATAATGAAGCACATTAATATAGAGAAGAAGAGAGTAGTAGAGGAGAACCCATGTACAACAGCTTGAATTAATATATGAATCTTTGATTCAGACTCATGGTGTTATGATATTTTTTTGTGTATACAGGTTGGATGGTCTGTTTACAGTTTCTTACTCTCTCTATCATGCATTTTTTATTATGTTGTATGTGAATGCATGTTTTCATGTTTTCATGTTTAAATTCTCAGAGAGAGGAAATGAGTTTCAATTGTTTCTCATCCTGAGTGAGAAGTTCCTGCAAGGAGTGCAGTGAAACGTCCGTAAGGAGTGCATTGACAAAGACTCAGAATTCATCTCTGAAAGCTCAAGAGGGATACCGTTGTTCTTGTTTCAGCAGAAGTGAAAGTGAAGTACATGAGCCGTACAAGGCATGCGCAGACTAGCTGAGTCCTTAGAACTTATCAACTAAGGTTGAGAGAGATTGAAGGTTGTTGTTGCAGAAGGTGCACATAATCAAGAGTTCAAATATGTAGAAGTATTTGAAGGTCTGCCGCAAGGAGTGCGTGCAGGAGTTCTTTTGTGACTTGAAGTTGTCAGAGGAAAGATCATAAGGGATAACACCTTTGAAGTGTTCAAAGGGGGGAGTCAAAGTCATTTCGTAAGATTTGAGTTCCAGTACAAGAATACTAGCTCATTTCGAAGGAGCTGTCAAAGAAGAAATCGAGCGGTCGGAATTCTCCGAGGAGAACTCCCAAAATCACAAGAACCGTAAGATACAGAGAAGTTATAAGGTGGATAAGGAGGGATGAATCTATCACTTTGGTAACGGGAGTCAACTTGGACCATTGATTCCGATCATTGGACCGTCGGGATCATTTTGGAATTTCGGGGTTCATAAGTCCGAAGTGTGGACGAAACCTTTGGTTGATCAAATTCCCGAAACGCGAAAAGAGTTTCATGTATGAAGGAGAAGAATAGCCAAGGAATAATTTTGGGATTTCATTAATTCGGGATCCAGAATACCGGAAGTGCTGAGGAAAAGGAGCTTGGGCCCTTGAATTTAGAATTTTGAAGTTGTGAGATCCGAGATATTGTGAAGTGGTATTTCGACATTTCGGGAATCGGGATTTCATCATTCCCATTGACAAGAATTCAAGCACTTCACATGAGAACCCCCGAAATTGCGAAATGAGAAATAGTGTGAAGTGGCATTTCGACAATTCGGTGTTTCGGGGTTCGGGAACCCGAGAGGACATTGTTCTGGGATTGAGAGTCTTGGACTCCCGGTACCCGAAAGTTTGAAATCACGTGGGCCGTTGGATCGAATGGAGGCTTATAGCCATTGATTCCATTGGAGATATTGTTTCAGGATTCGGGGTTTGTGGAGGTTAGAGAGATCCAGAAGCTTTACATCAGGATATGCAAAATTGCGAAGTCTGAAACCCCGAAAGGGAAAAAAAAAGTTCCGATATAAGCTAGTCTTTTGCTGAACGTTTCGGGTTTCAACATTTCGACAGTTGCAAAGAAAAGAGGTTGGGATTCCTTGTTCCATAAATCCTGAAGTCGCGAAACACGATACAGCTGTGTAGGAGGACGTGGCCAAGCATTTCGGGAAAAATGACATTTTAGGTTTCGGAAGGTGGTAAGGTCGAGAACCTCGACGACAGGATTCGCGAAATCGCGAAACCCAAAATCCTAAAAAGGAAAGAAAAGGAAAGTCCTGATAAGGAAAAAGGGCGCGATCATTTTATTGTGGTCAGGGGAGTTGAGTGGTGCTTTGTGTTGGTTCACACGGGGCATACTCATAAGGACCTCTGGAAAAACACTGTTGTTGTGTTTGTGTAGGATTCCTTGTGGAGGAACCTAAGAGTCAATCAGACTCAGGAGGGCATATTTAGAATGATCCTAAGTGGACTTCGGCCCGAGGGTCGGGGGTTTGCAACACTTCTTGCGAATGCGAGTAGCGGACACATCTCTTCTTAGAGATAATATGCCGCCATTCTAGCGAGTCTTTCACTCTGTATTTTTACAGTCTTTGTACATTGTACATTTTCGCTCATTAATAGAAAATTGTGTATTACTGTATCTCTGTGTTTATGGTTGCATCTCTGATACATTTCTGTTATATTATTGGATATCTGAGATATCTCTCTACATTTCTTTATTATATCTCTGCTCTCATTTTGTGCCGAAAATAATCCAGATCAGTGGTATCAGAGCAGGTTGCTCTTGATCGTTTTTCAGTGCATGTTCCCGATGAGGTATGAGTATAGAAAGTTAGGTCTCGAGGTTGTCTCTATTGAGGAAAATGTCTCTCACACACCCAAGAAACACTCCATGGTGGAAGAAAAGAAGAACTACAGAGCATGCAATTCTATATATATTAATCTATTGCTTGAGTAAGCTCTCACTCAACAGAGGGACGAAATGATGGAGAATTTTTCCCACATCCTTCAACGCCTTGCGATAAAAATAGGCGCGTATTCATCAAGCGACCACTTTGGAGGCACCTTGCCTATCAAGGTACAAATTAATTTTGATATTCCGATATTTGAAGGACAGATAGATGTAGATGCCCTAGAAAAATGGTTAAATCTGTTAGAAGGTTATTTCTCTATTCGTAATTTCTCTAACATGGAAAATATCACCTTCGCACTCCTTAGGGATCTCCCCCATGTCAAACATTGGTCGGAAACTTACTAGGAGAAAATTTCCACAGAGCAGTTTGGAATATATGGGGCCGAAACCACTTAGGATATTTTTGTGGATGCAGTAAAGGAACAATATTACCCTGTTGGCAACTATGAGGAATAGTACATGATTTGGACCACACTATGGCAAGAGAGGGGCCAAGTAGTTCCAGAGTTCACCAATACCTTCCATACCTTGCGCACCAAGATGGGTATCAAAGACTCCAAATGAAATTTGGTTCTGAAATACCGTGGGGCTCTACATAGATACATCCAAAATGAAATGGATTTTCTGGACATCTCATCACTCGATGGTGCTTATTGATATGCTGTTAAAATCGAGAATAAATTTAAGCACCAAAACAAATGGGAGTTCGGGTCTACAAATCTGCAACAACCAAAGTATCATAAATACATCCCTAACAAACAGTCTCTTGAAAACCATTCCAAGCCATAAGAAAAGAAGGGTCACAGAAAGACGAAGAAGGACACCGAAAAATGGTGCTATTTACACAAAATACCCTGGCACAACACCGATGAATGTCGATCAAAAATATCATTGGTCGCTACAATCAAAGACAAGGAACCAAACCCTGATTCAGAATCCGATTCAAAAAATATTGATAGAAGACATATCGTCGACGTAGACCTCACTATTATTGTCGAGACCACAACAATTCAACCAAAAGAACCCACAGATCCTGAAGAGGGGGAGCACCTTTTTCTTTCACATATGTGGGTGAAGGGGACCCCACTACATTTTATTGTTGATAACGGAAGCTAGAATAACCTCATCTCAACAGAGGTCATCAAACAGTTGGGATTGTCGACAACACCAAACACGCAACCATACAACATCAGGTGGATTCGCCAAGGATGAGATCTTTGTGTCAGCCAACAGTGTCAATTTTCATACAACATCCAACCCTTCAAGGATGAGGTATTATGTGATGTTTCCCCACTGGATGTCTGTGATGTTCTCTTGGGCCAACCATATATGTGGAAGCACCATGTTATCTATGAGTTTCGACCGCGTAGTGTCATTATTACTCTGGGGGGTCATCTCTACAAGATACCAGAGGTAGTTCCAACTACTGTCCCACCTAAACAATGTTGCAAGGTAGTATCTCATACTACAAAATTTAGATTCTTCACAATTTGTTAAAAAGGTGAACATAAGGATACTGCAACCACTACAACCTTGACCCAACCACCTTTTATCCGACATAAGCAGGTCGAAAAGATTGAAAAAAAGTGAAAATATTCCTTCTAGACCTAGACATCTCATGTATCCTAACTAGTTGAATAGATTCAACCCTGCTAGCAACACATTCATGACAACCTTCCACAACGCATTGTCTCCAGCAAGGCAAGCAATGCACCAAGATTCAATCGCTTTCCCCTCTCCCCAGGGAACTCAACGCAATGGAGACCATTTCTTCCTAAGGAGGGAGCATTTATCCAGGTGGATATCAGTGGCCACCCACCTTTTCCAACTGGCTCAAAGCAATTTTCTGGCAATTTTGGCAATTTACTATTTTTAGCAGTTTTTAACTTCCGGGGCCATTTTGAGGGCCTAAATGAAGGTTTTTCAGGATCAAGTTTCTTAGTGATATCCGAAGGCTTTGATTGAGTCCCCAAAATGAATATCCTCGATGATACCTTTCCAACAAGCTATAGTGCGCCCCAAATGAAGATCGTATGTCAAAGTTACGCCCCTGGGAAGTTGATACACCAAACTACCCAAAACGGGGTCTACAAAACTGTTGGATTTTCATCTTCCAGGGTTAGGGTTTTGGATTTTATTTATGATAAAAAGGAATTTGGAGCCTCATTGTAAAGTCATCATCTTCTTACGAATGCGAGTAGCAGGCACATCTCTTCTTAGAGATAAGATGCCACCATTCTAGCGAGTCTTTCACTCTGTATTTTTACAGTCTTTGTACATTTTCACTCATTAATAGAAAATTGTGTATTAATGTATATCTGTGTTTATGGTTTCATATTTGATACATTTATGTTATATTATTGGATATCCGAGATATCTCTGTACATTTTATTTATTATATCTCCCCTCTCATTTCGTGTCGAAAATAATCCGGATCATGGAATCCTTCTATACTTGATGCTTAGCAACTTCCTCAAAAGTGGAAGGTTATGAATCAATGATCTTCCTCATCAGAACCACATAGATGGAAAACTTGTGTGGTCTCTTTCTCTCTTTGGAACTAAGAAAAATCCATATCCCAGTCCTTCTGACTGGCTCCCTCCTCTATCATTGTAGAAAAGTCTACTAAAACAAGGGAATCCTCCCAGGAGGTCTCATATCTCCTCGAAGTATTTGAAGCTTTGATCTAGCCTCCTCAACTCATGGAACCTTTCTGTCATTCCTGGAAGAGGTCTCTTTATCCCACCTAAATTTGAGGGGGAAATTCCTCTGAATTATCTGGTCTTCCTCTGAGTAAAATGTCTCTATCTGAGATCAGGGTCACTCTGAGTATGTATGCTCCCTTTGAAGCTTAAATCCATCAAAGTATATATAATCTCTGTATCCATATTCTCCCTCTGCATCTACTAACCTAATCTGAAGTATGATATCCTATGGGATGTACTGGGAGGCTCCTCCTCCCTACTATTTCCTGAGGGTTGATGATGCAAGTCATATATGAACCCCATTAAAAATCCAAAGCTGACTCGCCAATCCCATAGTTAAGAACTAATTCTTCTCAAAGTTATCTAAACCCACAAAGGGGTGTCCTAGGATCACTCTGCCCATTCTCTGATTTGATCACTAACATGATCGAATATCCACATTCCTAAATTCAACATAGAGGCGCTAAATTTTTTTCTAAGCTATACCGTGAAGGATCTTCAATTCCCGTCGATGCGATCGAGGGCTATGATCTCGGCTTAATTCTTGTCTAAAAATAAATAGTGTAGATCTGTCTTCCCCATATTCGACGTTTATAACAGATTGAGGAACCACAACATTCTCGTGGTTTAACTTTCCTCCCAATCTCCACAATGAAAGTTTCTTGTTGTTAATGGACTCGACATAGACCGTTGATCCGCCAATCGTCGAAGATCGATGGTCCAACGCTATTGAGGAGCTTGAAGTTACGCTGTCGTTAATTCATTCTTTGATCTCCGCAATGATCCCCGACCGTTGACCTGTCTTCATCCTGATCCGATGGTCACAACTTAATTAGTCATTGACTTGAAAGTCCTCCTCTACAATCTCTCAGATATGAAGATTTTTGTTCGTTGATTATCGATCTCCCTTTTCCTCACGATCTGACGATTATCAATCACTGGTGGATGATCTAATGGTTGTTGTGCCTTCCTCTGTGATCAATATTCTTCGACGATCATGATTTGTTCTTTTTTCAAATTGACGTTTCCTGTAGCTTCTTTCTCCACACCTGTGTGTATCCACCTTAACCCCAATCAATTATCCACTTACCAATAGACAAGGATCATCTATCCATTACAGTGATCGATGATCACTGGGAACGCTTCCTCGATCTAGTTAGGTTACGAGGTTACACCGAGATCTTGTCCTGAGAACTTTTCTTTTCAAACCTGCAATCAACTCTTGATCCTATGGTTACAAACGACTCTAACATACAAAAAGTCACCAATTATGAGACAAAGATTCAACCATACATAATAGATAGAGACCTCCCATGCATAAGCTCGAAAGAGAGATTTCTTTTTGTATTTAGTCAAATACACATATTGTACACATAATTACAAAAGGCTTCACAATGCCTTTCCTTTGCCTAGATCAACTCAACAAACTCAATCACTCTCTAGCCTAATTAAAAATTCGTTTTGCCATACCCAATGATTGAAGGGTTACTATATTTTTACAAAAGGATTCTGCAACCATTTCTGGTTCAGATCCACAATCCACTTAACAATATCCTAAGAATCCTCTAGATCCACAAAATCATCAACCAAATCCTAAGTTGAGGACTCACAATCCTATGAGATCTAATATCTCCTAATATATATCAACCCCCATGTTCTCATACATTCGAGAACAACTACAATTCAATCCTCACACACACATTACATTCCAAATTCTTAAAAACATACATTAAATCATGCTTATGGAACCTAAATGAAAGATCCCTTAGATCTCTGCCAAATGTACAAAATATGGAAGGCAGGATGCTCCTGCATCAGACTCCCAAGGTTGAAAACATTCATGATCTCCTGATCATGTGCTTTCATATGTTGATGGAACCCTCCAGGGTCCCAAAATGTAGTTTGTAATTGTATGCTTGCTTTGTTGATGCAAAGTTTTTCAGTCAGCTTGTCCTCGTTGTTGGTTGTCCTCCTCCTTCTGCAGTACCTTCTCTTGGATTTCTTCCTCATCATCATCCAAATTTTTTCTATATCCTTATCCAGCTCAGTCTCTGGCTGAATACCTCTGTTATGATATCTCCCTGGCTGTTGTGCATACTTTGCAGTTTCTTGCTTATTCCCTTTCAAGACAATTTCTTCCTTTTCCAATTCAATTTTTTCATTCTGAATGTGCAGTCCTTGACCTGTTATCCTCTCTTCCAAGGATTCCAATTCCTTATAAAATTCATCAAAATTATCTTGAATTGTATCTTCCAGGTAATATCCTCCTCTTATATCTTCTGTCATCCATCCTTCCAATAGTTCTACCTCTTCTGCCATACATTCTTCTTCTGGTAAAATATTGTCTTCTATTATTTCCATGGCTGAATTTTACTTGAGCCTATCTTCATAAGGTGAATTTAAATCCTCTGTACCTCCATAAAATATATAAAATAATATTGACCCACTTGCACATATGTCCCAATTTTGAGGTTCAAGTTTACAAGGTTCTTGAAATTCTGTTGCTGTCATCATTGTCATTCATTCCTCTATGCCTTGAGTAATGCCTTCATCTTGTTTTGTTGTTGAGGAATTTATTCCAAATGAAGGGTTCCCATCATTCTGATTACCGACACAAATCGTCACTTGATTTTCTTCATCTTCTTTGGTTATGACAACTTCCTCATTTTCTTTAAGGTCTTCAAACATATGCTCTATTAAAAATTCCTCCCATTCAACCATCTCTTCTACAAGCTTCATTCCTTCATTGATATGCACAAACATATCATTAATTTGGTATTCATAACCTGCCAAATATGCAAACATACACAAAAAGTTAGAACTAAAGTCATAAGGCTCTTCATCTAATGCCTTAATCTCCACATCTCCATGTTGTTTTGAAAAATTCACTAGACTGTCAAGAATATTCTCCTCGATGGTTCTGGCTTCATCTTCATCCAGGAACAATCTTCTTTCAGGTCCACATATCCAAAATTCCATTTCACACTCAAATGCTCTGAGTTCTTCCTTTAACCTGGAAAAAATCATTTTCCTTAGCTTCACCTGCAGTGAATTCCAACTCACCTTCCTCTTCTCTATCCTCCAACCATATGTTTTCTTCTCCTTATACTCTTGTAGCCATTCCTCTAGTACACTCAGATGTACCTTTATCTCATCCTTTTCTCTTTCCAATTCTTCATTACTCATCTATCTTATGCCAACTGCTTTGGCTACTTTGGAATTTTCCTTCTTCTGATTGTGACTCCATTATGAACCCTTAAGATGACCCTTAATAGTCACCTTCTCCTCTTCCTTCTGTAGACTCTACTTGTGAGATGCAACAAGTCCTTCCCATTCCTGTAACAAGTCTGCAACTTGTCACAAGCACCAATAATATTCTTGGCACATCTCCTCTTGGTTATTTTCACCTAGAACCTTTTCTAGAGCACATCTGGTCCTCATCTTCCAAAGTTGTCAGGTTGTTTCTTCTTCAATTGCTCACCTCTTCCTTTGAGAACTTCATTGTCCTCTTCTTCTTCAACAATTATAATTGTTGTATGAGTTATGTTGTTGGGTATGTGTTATATTATTTGCATGTTTGTGTGTGGGTGCGTCAGATTCAAAAACTGTGTTTGACGATCCCTCTAGCAATTCTCTTTATGTCGTGTGCATTAGGCGCTTCTTAGGGGGGGGCCAGGTATGGCCCCCCTTGGTTATGCGCAGCATTCGGGGAAACACCCCGAATTTTTTATTTTTATTTTTGGGCGATATTTTCTATTTTTAACGATTTTCTAAATTAATCTCGGATTAATGGATTAGGGTTTTGGTATCTACGGAATACCTAAAAATATTGTAAATATATTGTATGGTGAATGGTGAAATTAATACAATGAAGAGTTGAAAGTTTTTCTCCTAGTTAAGGGTTTCCAATATAAATCTCTGTGTACTATGTGTATGAACCATTGACTCTACCTAGAATATTCAATGTCGTTGAATGTATCAGGAGAATCTAGAGCCAAGGAACTATGAGATAAGTTAGGGAATTTGTATCAATCAAAGTCTCTGGTAAACAAGTTGTTTCTTCAAAAGAAGTTGTATCATCTTAGGATGGAAGATGGAGATTCCGTGACAGAGCATCTAAATACCTTTAATACTCTGGTAAGTCAACTTGTCTCTGTTAATATTAAGATTGTAGAAGAAGATAAGTGTATTACTTTGTTATGTTCTTTTCCAGACTCTTGGTATAATCTGGTTGTAGCAATTGGTAGTACTACTCAATCTACATTGAAGTATGAGGATGTAGGTGAATCCTTGTTATATGAAGAGATGAGGCGGAAAAACATGGATGGTCATATCACATATGCTTTATTTGTAAGAGGTCGTACCCAAGACATGAATCCTGGTAAGTCTTCTGGGGGGGGGATCTAAATCTACAGGTAGATCTAAGTTTCTAGGAAAATCTTTGAGAAAATGATGGAAGTGTGATAAAACATGAAATTATAAGAAAGATTGCAAGTCTAAGAAGGTTGATAAACCAAATGTAATGCCCATATTTATATATAAATATCGTTATCAACAATTTATTTCTTAACTAAGGAAAAACCTATTGAGCATAATATTGATATTCATACCAGCGAATTAATCAATTTAGATTCATCAAATATTAAAGACTTCATAGCAGAATAAAATAAATGCATAATTTAACAGGTTACCCGGTTCTGATGCTAAGTTTCGTTGCCAGCTGCCTTGCTATTGCTTCTCTCCTGCTACCTGCTACAAGTCCAGTCCTGTTGCAAACACAGAAAAATTTCCCAAAACTATTGTCCACCCTACCAGCTAGGAAAACAACCTAGCTACAGGATATCTATGGATATCCTGGCCCTCCGAGCCCAAAACCTCCAGCAGCCCCGATCCACTGTGTCAATCCCAAACACAAAATTCCTCCC
>JZKD02S0474260.1:113282-123612 GCA_000966675.3 Picea glauca
CTTCACCGCCTTCCCTTCATTAACTCCCCCACCAAATACCTTATCGCATTATTAAATACCTTATCCATTCATTTAAATATCCTATCCATTCATTAAATTTCTTATATCTTCTCGGTATTCTTATGTGATCCTTTCTTGTATACGTAACTTAATTTAAATGTTATATTTTATTCTCCACCTTTATTTAATACTTAATTAATTAATATTTAAATGAATCCTTAACCATCATGACTAACTCATTAATAATAATAAATTATAATTGTTATTTTAAGACTTAAATGTATTTTAGCTAATCTTTTAGGATTATATTATTAAATTAATTATACTTAATACTCAAGGGTCGTTACACCAAAGGGATCTGATAGTACCTCTTCCACAGAGGCAAAAACCTCCACTGAAGAAGGAGGTGATGTTTACCTGGAATCTACATGTACACATGCAGACTGTGATTTATGGTTGATCAACTCAGGTGTGTCATACCATATGACTCCTCATAGTCAGTGGTTATCTGAATATGAAAAATACAATGGTGGTGATGTATTCCTAGGAGATGACTCGATAGCCAAAATCATCGGACATGTAAGGGTTAATTTGTTTCTAAAATATGGAAGGATTAGAAATCTCCCTAGGATTCTACACATTCCAAAACTAGCCAAGAGCCTAATATCTCTAAGCAAGTTGGATGATGCAGGAGTGGATACTATATTGGGAAAGGGCACTTGCAAGATGGTACAAGGGGAAATGGTGTTGATGAGAGGATTTCATTGTGGAACTCTGTACAAGTTGTTGGGAATCACTTATACTAATGGGTGTAACAATTATGTTGTCCCTGAGCAAAGAAATGAAGGAGACAAGACCAATATTGTCCCTGAAAAGAATACCATGTTGTGGCATCAAAGACTGGGGCATATTGGAGAAAAGGGCCTTCGAACACTACACAGTAAAGGTATGGTTGAATTTATGTCTAATTGCACTCTGGATTTTGATTTCCATGAACATTGCATATATATTAAACAAAATCAAGTAATATTCCCATCTGGTGCTACAAGAGCAAAGGGGATCTTAGAGTTGATACATAGTGATGTGTTTGGACCTATTCCTGTTCCATCCCTAGGTAAATCTATGTATTATGTTTCATTCATAGATGATTTATCAAGGAACACATGGATTTATTTTCTTAGAAAGAAATCTGAGGTATTTGATAAATTTAAAGAGTTTAAGGCTCTGGTAGAAAATCAGATAGAGAAGAAAATAAAGGTATTGAGGACAGATAATGGTGGAGAATTATGCGGAAATGAATTTGAAGAATTCTGTAAGAAGTGTGGTATAGAAATACAAAAGACTACTCCATACACACCTCAGCAGAATGGAGTTGCAGAAAGGATGAACAAGACACTAATGGAAAAATCAAGGAGCATGCTCAACAGTGCCGAGTTAGGATAGAAATTCTTGGCAGAGGCAGTGGGTACAAAATGTTACCTTGTCAATCGATCACCTTCAACAACGTTGGATGATAAAAATCCACTCGAGGTATGGAATGGAAAGAAACCCTCTCTTCAACATCTTAGAGTGTTTGGTTGTGATGCTTATGTACATGTTCCAAAGGAAAATAAGAGTAAGCTGGATAAAACGGTTTAAAAGTGTATCTTTATTGGTTATAAAGATGGTGTGAAAGGTTATAATCTTTGGAACCCAGAAACCAAGAAGATTGTTTACATGAATTCCTACCAAGGCAAGAAGAACCTGAGAAAATAGAGTTGGAGTTGGATGATGAAAAATCTGAATCATCTGAAGAAGATGAAGCAGAAGAAGAAGAACCTCATACCCCAGTATTGAGGAAATCAATGAGGGAAAGAAGGAAACCAGAAAGGTATAGTCCACCTAATTTACATTCCAATTTTGCTTTATCTATTACTGATGATGATCCCATAACTGTCAGGGAAGTAGTGAATTCATAAGATAGTAAACTCTGGAAGAAGGCCATGGTTGAAGAAATGGATGCCTTGGATAAGAATGAGGCATGGGATACATTTGATTTTCCAGCTGGAATAAAATATGTTGATTGCAAATGGTTGTTTAAGAAGAATTTTGATGCAGAAGGAAAAGTGGAGAAATACAAAGCTCAATTAGTAGCAAAAGGTTATTCCTAGGTAGAGGGAATTGACTTTGGTGAGATTTTTTCTCTTGTTGCTAATTTAACTTCTATTAGATTTCTTTTATCTATTGCTCCTTCTTTTGATCTTGAAGTGGAACAGATGGATGTGAAGACAACATTCCTACATGCGGATCTAGAAGAATAAATATGCATGAAGCAACCAGAAGGATTTGTAGTGAAGGGAAAGAAAGAGCTGGTTTGTAAGCTAAGGAAGTCACTATATGGTCTGAAGCAATCACCTAGGATGTGGTACCAAAATTTTGACACTTACATCCTTGGATTGGGATTTGTGAGAAGCTGGGTTGATCACTGTGTATATTCCAAGTAGGTTGGTAATCACTTGATTTATGTAGTGTTGTATGTTGATGACATGTTACTAGTAGGAAATAACATGGATGTTATCAAGGAGGTGAAATCACAGCTATCCTCTAATTTTGACATGAAGGATCTCGATGCTGCTAACTTCATTATGGGAATGGAGCTTAAATGAGATAATGCAAATAGGAAACTATGGCTGAATCAGAGAAAATATGTTGAGATGATATTGCAGAGGTTTAATATGCATGGAAGTAAACCGGTCAAGGTTCCTATTCCTATAGGTGTAAATTTATCTACAGATCAGTGTCTCAAGACACAGGAAGAAGAAGAGGACATGTCCCATGTTCCGTATGCCAGTGCAGTTAGCAGTTTGATGTATGCAATGGTCTATAATAGACCATACATTGCACATGCAATGGAAGTTTTGAGTAGGTATATGTAAAAACTAGGGAAGGAGCATTGGACAACAATAAAGAGGGTCTTCAGGTATCTTTGTGGCACTACCAATTATGTATTGTGCTACCAAGGAAGACCAAGATTGGACAGAGTGGTGGACATATATGGATGTGTTGATCTATAAGTGGGTATGTGTTTAACCTATTTTGAGGAGCAATTAGTTGGATGAGAAAAAGACAAGTTGTAGTGGCACTCTCAACTACAGAAGATGAATACATGGAAACCACTCATGCAAGCAAGGAAGCAGTATGGTTACAAATATTGTGTTCAGGTATTGGGTTGGTAAAACAAGAATTAAGATTATATTGTGACAGTTAGAGTGCAATCTTCCTGGAAAAGAACCCATATTATCATTCAAAGACAAATCATATTGATGTTCAGTATCACTTTGTGAGAGATATGGTTGAAGAAAAGAAGGTGTTGCTGGAAAAGGTTGACACTTTGAAGAATGTTGTAGATTCATTGACAAAGTCTGTGAGCACAGAAAAGTTCTCCTGGTGTAGAGTAAAAATGGGCATTGCTTCCTTGGATTGTTGAATATATAATCCCGTGGACCCCTTGATGCAAACAAAACAACAAGCGAGAGAATGTTGGGTATGTGTTATATTCTTTGCATGTGTGTGTGTGGGCGTGTCAAATTTGAAATCTGTGTTTGACGATCCCTCTAGCAGTGCCCTTTGTGCTCTGTGCCCCCGACGCTTCCTAGGGGGTTCCCAGGTACCCCCTCCCCCCCATGTTACGCACAATTTTCAGATTTGGGTGGTAGCCCAGAGCCAACGGGGTTCAGGGCAGCGTCCCGTTTTTTTTTTGGGGGGCGATATTTTCTATTTTTAGCAGATTTTGCTATTTTTTGCAGTTTTCTAAATTAATCCCGGATTAAGGGATTAGGGATTTGGTATCTACAGAATACCTAAAAACATTATATATATATTGTATGGTGAATGGTGAAATTAATACAATGAAGAGTTGAAAGGTTTTCTCCCAGTTAAGGGTTTCCAGTATAAATCTCTGTGTACTATGTGTATGAGCCATTGCATGATTTCCATTTTTATTAAGAATATATATGCATTTCTTTACTTCACAGGTTTAAAAATTACATCTGTCACAATCTTCACCTTCTTAGATCTCTACCTGTGCACTCTTTCCTCTATCTCAACTTTACTGTTGTCATGGATTTCTGCTACAACTTCAACCTACAACACAAATTATCTTTTGACCAGAGTTAGCAATAAAAATGAATTTATTTTTTGTAAGATCTTACTTAAGATCTCTCCTTCAACATTGTCCTATTGATCCATTCATATTGGATCAATACTTCTCCATAAGTACCTCTTCCTGAACTCTCCACCAAGAGTATTCTTCCTCATGTGCATATCATTGCTCTGTACCTCTATCACAATTATCTATGTACCTTAAAGAACATTAATATTATTTAAATTCCTGTACAACATCCCCATATTAGATTATACTCTGTCTACAACTTTCCATGAGGTGAATGTACCCTCAACCCTCCTTTCTGCTACATTGTAATAATCCTTTCAATAATTAATTGAGCAAATAATTTCCTTCTTTTTTGATACTAAAAATGTTTCTGCTCTGATACCAAATTGATGAAAGTCAAATATGAATCCCCTTTAAAATCCAAATATGACTTGCCAATCCAATATTTAAGCACTAATTCTTCTCAGATTGCTCTAAACCCACAAAGGGGTGTCCTAAGATCACTCTGCTCATTCTCTGATTCGATCACTAACATGATCGAATGTCCAAATGCCTAAATTCAATACATAGGCACTAAAATCTTTTCCAAGCTCTATCCTGAAGGATATTCACTTCCCATCCATGCAATCGAGAGATATGATCTTAGTTTAATCCTTGTCTGCAAATCAATGATGTAGATCCATCTTCCCCAGATTCGACAGTCATAATGGATTGCGAAGCCACAACATGCTCACGGTTTAAATTTCCTCCCAATATCCACAATGGAAGTTGCTCGCTGGTAACAAACTCGACATAGACCGTTGGTCCACTAATCGTCAAAGATCGATATTCCAACGCTATTGTGGAGCTTGAAGCTACACTGTCATTAATTCATCCTCCGATCTCCACAATGATTCCCGACCGTTGATCTGTCTTCATCCTGATCCGATGGTCACGACTTAATTATTCGTTGACTCGACAGTTCTCATCTGCAATCTCTCATATATGGCGACTACTGTTCGTTGATTATTGATCTCCCTTTTCCTCATGATATGATGGTTATCAATCATTGGTGGATGATCTAATGGTTGTTGTGCCTTCCTCTGTGATCAATATTCTTTGACGATCACAATTTGTTCTTTCTACAAATCGATGTTTCCTATAGCTTCTTTCTCCACGCCTGCATGTAGCCACATTAACCCCAATCGATTATCCACTTACAAATATACAAGGATCATCGATCCATTGCAATTATTTATGATTACTGGGAACACTTCCTTGATCTATTCAGATACGAGGTTACATAGAGATCTTTTCCTGAGAAATTTTCTTCTCAAACCTGCAATCAACTCTTGATCCTATGGTTACACATGGCTCTAACATACATAGATTCACCAATTATGAGACAAATATTCAACCATACATAATAGATAGAGAAATTCCTTGCAGAAGATGAAAAAAATCTTTCCTTTTGTATTCATTCAAATACACATAATGTATACATAATTACAAAAGGCTTCACAATGCCTTTCCTTTGCCTAGATCAACTCAACAAGCTCAATCACTCTCTGGCCTAATTAAACATTCATTTTTCCCCACCCAATGTCTGAAGGCTTACAATATTTGTACAAAAGTATTCTACAACCATTTCTGCTTTAGATCCACAATCCACTCAACAATATCCTAATAATCCTCTAGATCCACAAAATCATCAACAAAATCCTAATTCTAGGACTCACAATCCTATGAGATCTAATATCTCCTAAGATCTCTCAACCCCCATGTTATCATACATTCGAGAACAATTACAATTCAATCCTCAAACACACATTACATTCCAAATTCTTAAAAACATACATTAAATCATTCTTATGGAACCTAAATGAAAGACCCCTTAGATCTCTGCCAAATGTACAAAATCTGCAAGGCAGGATGCTCCTACATCAATTGACTCCCTCTAAAATTTGGCTCCTTTTGAGCTACTACTTGGTGGGTTCAACTGCCTCACCAATGGTGGAGCCAAATTATCCTCCTTATGATATGGCTCATCAATGCCATATATCTGCATTCCCTTTGCATCCTGCAAAGTATCACGAGACCATACTGGTCTCTTCCTGATTACTACAACGTTTCTGGGTAGGTCCTTCTGGCTCTACTGACTCTTCTTGATGATATGAAGAGTGATCAATTGAACTAGAGGAATCTGTATGATCATCCTTTGGAGCCTTCTTCTCCTCACAATCAATCTCCATATGAGATACTTTGTATCCCACAAAAGTACCATTCTTTCCATAAGGTTCCGACTTCATCCTCTTCTCCTTATTTACATGTATGTATACTATCATGTATACAACTTATTGTCTGGATAGCCTGCTCCATGTCTGAAAAAAGAGACCATCTAATATGTTGCCTCCTGTAAACATCATTATAGCTCCCTCTCAGAGCTATCACTTGTGACTTACTCGAAACAAGAGAAACAACAAGGGAAAATAGAAGATAAGAAAAATATTCTTATGATAAGAACAATAATAAAAACAATAATAAAAACAATAACGGGAACAATCGTCATAGTAGCTCCTTCTCAGAGCTATCACCCGTGACCTGCCTGAGACAAGAGACAGAATAAAATACAATAACAAGAAATAAGAACAACACTCTTCAACACTCTTCCAATGTTGTGACCAATCATTCTTCCATAGTAACCTGCCCGGAACAAGAAACAAGAACAACAACCTCTCCATGGTAACCTCCATGGAATTCACAAGATAACCTTCTTGGGACAAAGTCAACGACCAAGAACATCTCCTAGAAGAGGTCAATTTAATTTTGTAAATAAGTGCATCATTAGTACATGATGATCATTGTAATAAAAATATTCAAGAGTCACTAAATATTTGATAGCAATAGCAATAATAGAATTCTAAAGAATACTATTCTAGTTACAACACTTACTTATGCTGCAACAATATAAAATATCAAACCTGATATGCAAACCTGGAGTCTAGTTGCTTGATCCAAATTATTTTGAAAAAGAAATGAAAGTGGATATATAGAAATAAAATATACTAAGATATTGCAATAAAAACAAATATACAATAATGCACAATTTTTTTATTAATGAGAGAAAGGTTAAAAAACTGTAAAAATAAAGAGTGAATAAACTCACTAGAATGGTGGTAGCTTATCTGTCAGAAGAGATGTGACGGCTATGCTAATTCACAAGAAGATGATGATGTTTACAATGAGGCTCTAGAGGCCTTTTTAACATAAATAAAATCCAAAACCCTAACCCCAGAAGATGAAACACCAAAAGGTTTGCGGGCCCCGATGGGGATAGTTGGTACGTCAACTTCCCAAGGGCGTAACGTTTTCATACGATCTCCATTTGGGGTGTTCGATACCTCGTTGGAAAGGTCTATCAAAGAAGTAAATATTCCATTAGGGTTAAGGAATTCGTTTAACAAAGCCCCGCCCCCCCTAAAATTCCAAAACAACGTCGTTTAGGTCCTCAAAACGACCTTGAAAGTTTGGGACTCAAAAAACTGTAAAAAACTGCTAAAATGGAAAACTCTATTTTGAGCCATTGGAATAGGTGGGTGGCCATAGATATCCATATGGATCAATGTTTCTTGTCCCATTGGAGTTTTTATATACTATATGATACATCGTCACTGTTGTCTCCAACTCTTGGGCTTCCTCTGAGTGCACTAGATCTAAAATCCCTTTGGATCTACTGTCCCTGCTTGGATAAATGTCCTTTTGTCAAGTGTACATTTTCTGCAAACAACCTCATATTATATACAATTGCACCATCCAACTTTATCTTCTAATCTGATACA
Source organism: Picea glauca (assembly GCA_000966675.3). Classification (NCBI taxonomy): domain Eukaryota; kingdom Viridiplantae; phylum Streptophyta; class Pinopsida; order Pinales; family Pinaceae; genus Picea; species Picea glauca. The sequence continues at coordinate 121,251 of JZKD02S0474260.1, forward strand.
TTACATGAACAACAAGAAAAAGTTATAAATTTGAATCAAAAAGTTCAATGTCTAGGAAAATGTCAACAAGCCTAAAACCTTTTCAATTTTGACGAAAAGTCAATCAGAGAGATGTAGCATGTGTGCTAGGGAAAGGCAAGATGATATATGATGGAATTTGTCCCAACAATATTATAATAATTTCTCAATGAGCTTGACAAGTTTAAGTATGTGCAATGACAAACTGCAATGACAAATATCACGATCTTCCTTCCAGTGGTTAGACTATTCTGAAGGAAACCTACTTTGATACCATGTTGGATTTTCATTAGTTTTGTTAAAATTATATTTACCATAAATTTTTTTTATCTTATTTTAACATTCAAAAGAATATACTGAAATATATAAGAAACAAATAAACAAGAACAAGAAGACACAAAGATTTATCTTGGGAAAACCCCAAACTCGGGGGAAAAACCCAAGGAAATTTTCTTAGAGAGAATCTTTCCAATACCACCATGAACAAGATATAATCACAAGAGAAAACCAACAATGAATAAACCTTGATAAAAAATACTTATCTCTTATTCTTGTCAAACCATAGCGAGGGTAGGAAACTGAATAACACCACAAAACCAACACAAGATAGGTGTATCACTAGATAAAGATAACACACCACATAACTGACACAAATGGAAACTAGTAACTATAACTGCAACTGGAACAAAGAAACTGAGCAACAACACACAACCTTAGCACAACTCTTCCAGAGGTACTGCACAAGAGAAACCACCAAGAGCCACCAAGTATATCCTTCCCCAAGTAGGGCGCACTCTCCAGGAGAACCAAAAACTAGAAATAAAAAAACTACTGCAATTGCCCAGTGTGCACTATAGAAGGAGAACTGTGTTTCTGTACAAATGAAATGATCCAACCTTGTATTTATACTAATCGGGGTGCTTTTCTGGCACCGACTTCTTATTCAGGATCTTCATATTTACTTTGTTATTTCTGTGGGCCGACTTCTCTTCCTGGAAATTATATTTCCACTTTAATTATTTCCTGTGGGCCGACTTCTCTTTTGTGGTATTCTATTTCACTTTATTATTTTTCGGGGTGTTCTTCAACTGTTCAATGGTCTTCCTTTGACTTATTGGAATTTAGGAGGGAATACCTTCTGCAGCTACCAAAACATCAACAATTTTAACATTTTTTATTTTTATTTTTATTTAGTCATAAGGTGTATATAAGAATACAAGAGGAAATGGTTAAAATTTTGAATGAAGAGAGTTGGGATGATGTTAGACTCAACTATCCAGATTCAATCTCTACAACATTGAAACAAATTTTTGTTGCATTAAAAAAGGTATGTTGATTTATTACATTCATATTATTCGTTTGTAGGTTAATTTATTTCTATTTTATTAGTTGTCTATATATAACTATATGTTTGTTTTTTTCATTAAAGATGCCAAAGAAGAATGCAGAGGGAGTACCTGAAACCTTCAAAAGTTTTATTCAAAAAACAAAGTTTGAAAGAGAAAGAATGAGACATGTTCGAAACGTTGAACTTGATGACACCCTTGATCATTACATTTGGAATGAGCTCGACACTTTTCAATATAAAGTGAGATTAGGTGTTTGTGAAAAAATTGCAAATATTGTTCCTAAAAAAAATACTCCCTAGTTATTGCGGATATCCCTCATGGTTATAATATCCAAAACATTGGATATTATAGTGGGCCTTATACTTACCAAGCTTTCAGTAAAGTGGTTATGGGATTTATGGAAGTCAGAACATCATGATTTTGGAGATTTTTGGGTTTTCATCAAGACACACGACAAGGATTAGTACAATCAAGCTTCAAGGGAAAATAAAAGACAAGGAAACAATTTTTTTGGTAAGATATTGAAAGTGTATGTTTAGCGATTAAGATTAGAAATCAATTTTATTAATTCACAAGTTAATTGAATTTTCACTTATTTATGTTACAGGCACAAGCCTAATATTCAGAGCCAATAGATAACCATTTACATGTGATATTGAGGGTATACATCTCGCAAGATGGACAAAAGAATGTTCTTATAATTCTAGTATTGTCAATGTAAAGGATGGAGAGAAGCCTAGTATTTTATTGGTTTACAATGTTGTGGTTAGAAATGTAACATACAAGGAAAAATATTTGAAAGGATAGATTGTTAACATTTATCAAAATCCACAAACATTAATTAATTATCTTATAGATACATTTTCAAATGAAGGAGAATGAGTTTTGGATTCGTTCTCGGGTTCAGGTAAGACTTATGATATAGCATTTATGAAATCATACTTCAATCTTTATTATTTTTAATTTATGTTTTTTTACATTATTTAACTTAATTA
>JZKD02S0474260.1:165801-179366 GCA_000966675.3 Picea glauca
AACTTCATATATTCACAAAATTCATAACAATAGTAAAACTGTAAAACATTATCAACATTGTACAATTGGATGAATTTTCCTCTATTCTATTCATTTCAAAAACACATGATTATAGCTGATATCTTCTTACAGACACAAAAAAAAAATACATGTTTAAGGACCGAGAGCACTCTCCGATCTTCTTCCTTCTATCTAAGTTCTATCACCTTCTACTCTAGCGGTTACCTACTCAATTTAATTAAATGCAACATAATGACTAATCAGGGAAAATATCCTACACTTGTAATATTTTACAGTTGTGTAAGGATTTACAATCGCTCCATAATTTCAAACGGTGGCTTGACTTTACATACAAATAATTTAATTAACGATAAATTCAAAAAATATCCACACCACTACCAAGTTGGTTAAGAGTCGGTTTGGTTCTTTCAATGCATGAAGTGTCGAGTTTGCTTCCACCTCCGCTTTTCTTGATTTGATAACGATTCTCCTGCATCACTAGTGAAATTATGGATCAAATGGAGGTATATATAGCTATTGGTACAAAAGTCTCATCATATTCAACTGCCTCTATTTGTGAGAACCCTCTGGCCACGAATCTTTCTTTATATTTTTCAATGCTTCCATCAACAACATGTTTGATTTTGTAAATCCATTTGGAAGTTACTACAGACTTTCCTTCTTGTCTTGGGACAACATCCCACACATAATTCTTTAGTATAGATTGATATTCTTCAGTCATGTCATCTTTCCATACTTGTTCACCTAAGGTTTCTCCATGACATGTTGGTTCTGAATCAATAATGTGGGTCATTGTTGAAAGGTAGCTTGAGAATCTCTTAGGCCTCTTGCTTTCTCTAGTTTCTCCTTGTGGAGATTTATATCTTTTTGCTTCTTCTAAAGCTTGACGTGCCCAAGTAGGTCTTTTATGTCCAATATTGATGTCTCTGGGTATATTACTTGGGGAAACCGAATATGCTAGAGGAACTGGATCAATTGGTGTTGTTGGCCCGTCTGGAAAAATATCTGTCTCCCTCTGAACTGCTGAATGAGGAGGAGGTATTGTTTCACCATCTATTTCCATCTAAGCTTCTCTGGATTTCTAGAAGGCTACTTCTTCTTCAAAAGTAACATCTCTACTTACTTCAATTTTTCTCTGTCTTGGGATGTAGATTAAGTATGCTTTTGAGGATTCACTGTATCCTACAAATGTACCTTTTCTTCCTGAAGGTTCTAGTTTGGATCTCTTTTCTTTGGGTACATGAAGGTACAATGGAGATCCAAATATTCTGAAGTGTCCGATATCAAGTTTTACTTTGGTGAATGCTTCTTCTGGAGTAATGTTCTTCAGAATATGATGAGGGCTACGGTTTTGAACATATACTGTTGTCATACATGTTTCTTCCCATAGAGTCATGGGTAGACTCCGATCATGTATCATTGTCTTAGTTGCTTCAATGATGGTTCTATTCTTCCTTTCAACAACCCCATTTTGTTGAGGGTTGTATGGAACTATTAGCTCCCTCTTGATCCCTACTTCAATACAAAAAATGATGAATTATTTTGAGGTGTATTCTCCTCTATTGTCTGATCTCAATACTTTGATTTTTCTTCCGGTCAAGTTTTCAACCTGAGCTTTGAATTCTTGAAATTTGTCAAGGACTCCATCTTTGTTCTTCAAGAAGTAGATCCAAGTCTTCCTAGAGTGGTCATCTATGAAGAGTACATAGTACAAGTACCCATTTAAGGATGAAACAATCATTGTCCCACATACATATGAATGAATCAAGTCCAAGATTTCCTTGGATATGTTGTCATTGCTAGGAAAGGATCCTTTAACATTTTTACCAAGAGCACAACCTTTGCAAATGCCTTCATGCTGGATATGAATCTCTGGTAGACCTGTTACCATTTTCCTTAGAGATGGAAGATCTCTATAATGAATGTGAGAAAGACTTCTATGCCATAGTTCACTTAGGCTGATGGTGTCATGTAGTAAGGCTTGAGATGGTTTGATGGTCAACTTGTATAAGCTATTATATTTGACGTCAATTACTTTGGAAGAGCTTATATGAGAGTCTTTTTTCCATGCAAGGTCTCTTCCTTCTGAGAAATTAATTTTGTAACCTTTGTCTTCAAGAGCCGAAATAGAGACAAGGTTTCTCTTCATTCTTGGTACATATAGAACCTCTTCCAATTTGAGTTTCATATCTGAATCTAGTTGGAAAGTGGAGGTTCCAACTCCTCTCATGTTGTATCTAGCATTATCTCCAAGGACAACATGTAGATGTGTTTCTTTCTCAATGAAGTGTGTTAAATGATTTATAATACTGGTCATGTGCCTGGAGGAACAAATGTCAATTAGCCAAGTATTTTTATTTATAGGAACCATACTTGAGAGTGCTGAGATGTTTATGTCTTCATTTCTTTGGAATTTTGTGTTGATCTTGCTTCCCATCATGAAATTTCTCATCTTCACAAACCCTTGTCAACTAGGCTAGAAAACCTAACGGCTAGGCTAGGATAGTAATTTTAGGTTTTGTTGGGCTTATGAATGCCAACAATAATCCTTTAAATATGATAGCTTCTTCAAGAAATTCTCCGAAATATGATTCAAAATTTTCTGCATAATTTTGACGAAACCCTTAGGGTCAAAATTTTGAAAATGCTCGGAATTTCGTTATGAGACTTGCTGGAGGTACATTGAAGGAGGACATACCATTCTATGTCTTTTTCATCCCAAGAATGCAAGTTTTGAGTGGTGAAACTTCTCTGAAAATGAGGTCATATAGATTTTCTAGAAACCCTAGGAGGGTCGTATGGTTTCTGCAAAAGAGAGTAAAGAATTTGGAGAAAGCTTGTGCAATGGAATATTCAAGACCTATGCTCTAATACCATGTTGAATTTACTTAAGATAGGTTAATAATGTAGTTCATTTCAATTTCATCATGTCTTAACCATAAACAAGAATGTTGCAACAACCAAGATCACAAGAAGAAACACCATGCACAAGAACACAAGATATATCCTGGGAAACCCTTCTCAACAAGGGAGAAAAACCTAGCCAAATCCTTTGCTATATTCTTCAAGAGAAAGACCTTTCTCCACCAAGAATGACTTATCACACAAGAGGGTGCTTAAGCCCTAGAAGACTAGCGCCCAAGAGAGGTGCGCACCTTTGCCAAAGAGAAGTACTTGCTGAAATTTCCAAAACACACAAGAATGATATGATTCTACAATGGAGAATCATCTCCTACTTATATTAGACTTTGACCAATTAACAAGGGCGTCTAATGGCACAACAAGGCCGACCTCTCTAAGTCAAATATACTTATTATTATAATTAATATTCACAGTATTAATTATCTTGTTTATATTAATCATATTAACATAGGGCGGACTTGTACCCTTTACATAATAACTAGGGTTACAGGTAGGTCTGACTCTTGAAAAATATATAGCAAAGGATTTGATACACCCACTAGTGCTCATCCATTAGGGGAACATCCATAAGGATGCCAAATCTTCGATTCACTGCATTAAACAAATGAACCAGACCTTCACACGTTCACCTGTGCTCATCCACATGCATGCCCACTCTAGAGATTTGCTTTTCCACTGCCACCAATAGGAGAATCATCTGGAGTCTTCTCATCAACTCTATTTCTTAGAGGAGGCCATCACATCATCTTCATTTATGTTAACATGATGATGTGCCCAGCTCTTTTGGGATTTCCCATGTTCACCTTGTGCTCAACCACAGACATGTCCTAACTAAACAGATCACTTTTCCACTGGATAATCATCTGGATTTTTTCTCTCTCACGTCATGGAGGAGGTCATATCTACATTCCTAGCTTTGTCCCAGGATGGAACTGCAAACCCTTCTTAGGGGATTTCTCTTAGGTTTGTAAGCTGAGAGAAAGGCTTCACATAGCCTCTATGTTCCACATCTCATAGGTTTGTAAGCTGGAGGATGTCTCATATAGCTGCATTCATCAACATGATGTATATATTTGGGTGGATAAGTTGGTATAATCCAAATGGTAACTTTTTCAGTTTGATTTTGCCCGAAATCTGATGATGAATGGTTGGATCTATAGATTTGAGTGGCTAAGTTGGTATAATATAAATTCTCCAAGGGTTTTTCAGCATGCTGAATCCATTTATGCATTCAGAAATGCAATTTAAACAACAAAAAATAGTGATTTTGTCCAAATTTACATCGCTGGATTACAACCAAAAAACCCAAAAGGTAGAACGTTTAGCCAAAGCCATTTTTTTGAGTCAGGTATGATGAAGTTTTCCAGTTGATCATCCAATCATCATACCACTTGTTCATTGATTAATGGATCTCCAATTCCATCACATTGTAATGAACTAAGTAATGAGCATAGTGTCACCTGCTCTAGAATAAGAGATGAAGTGGATGGATCAATGACATAATAAATAAATATATTTTAATATTTTAGAAAAATAAGATAATGATTTCACTAATGCAAAACTTCAGAGAAATGAAAAAAATTATGGTCAATGAATATAATAATATCCATTTAATGCTGAATCTATTACTATATACACTACCTCACGATAGGTATAATAATCAAATGACTACTAAACTTGTCAACAAATTATATTTATTCGATGAAAATGTAAATATAATAATCAAAATGAAGATTACACTTGTCAACTAATTGTATTTATTCAATGAAAATGTAAATATAATAATCAAAATGAATATTACACCTGTCAACTAATTGAATGGAGTTCGAGGTCGGGATACTCTTAATCTGTATAAGCTTCCAGCTCGACAGGATATCTTTCAACTTCCCATCTTCAAGGTAAACAAAGACAACAAGCAAGTAGAGATTCATTTACACTCAAGGTTGATATGCAATCAATATCGTACATACACGCCTGTTGTATCCATATGGGAAGCACCACTAAAGGGATACAACAAATGCATACTTCTTTAGATCGAACTATAGAGGAAACTATTAAAATCTGCATGCACATATCTATCTACACATGGCTTGCTAGCTTCGAGGACAAAATCAATATTTGCATGCACTTATCTATCTATGATGAGATGCTAATTGTGACACTATCTGTAGGGACTTGCCACCTCGTGGTTCTCTCTTGTTTACATATAGTTTAAAATATAAAGAAAATGAAATTTGGTATGTAGTTTGAGTATATGTGAGAAAAATGCATCATTAGACATGACAGTGTAAAGACACAATTTTTGGGAAGGACAAAAAGCAAAGAAGATGAATAATTAAACTAGTATAATTATAAATAATATGGTTAAGAATGGGTTTATTGACGACGTTTTTTGGGGGCATTGTTGTCTAGAGATAGTGAAACATATTCTTTGGTACTGCATGTTTACCAAAATATGTTGGGGATATATTTAGGATTAGTGACTATTTTTTTTTAGGGACAACTTCATTGCAGAGAAGCATTGGGAGATTCATGATACATAACGTGCTATGTTTTCTTTGGAATTTGGTGTTGCCTTAGAATCATTGCTTTGTTCAGTATTTGGAGGTTATGGTGTAAGTATTTTTTCTCGGATGAGGTGGGTTTGTTTTAATCTTTTTTTCATGTTTGGTGGGAAGGCGTAGATAATAATAATTTAATCAAGAATGCAAATGACACAAGCAATCACACCGTACATCGAGATTTTACCCTGGAAACCCTTAACCAGGAAAACCATCATTCCTTTGAGCATTCTGCTCTCTTGTTGTATTATTCATTTAGAATAAAAGTATACATTTCTAACCTTGGTCCACACCTAAGACACACTCGACATCATACCCTCTTGCATAGGTAAGAACAACCCTGTAGCCAATTTGGCTTACATATGCATGACCAACAACCTATGATTTAGACGTGCCTTAGAATATTTTTCATTAGCCTTTATGGCCTTACAACATGCCTCTTTATAGGATTTAAAATAGGAAAAAACCTAAATATTGGTGCCCAAAAACGATTACAGATCCATGCATATCATTGGCTACAAATCCTTCAAATCTAGATATTCTGTTACAATCGAATGCAAGTCAGGTTTACTAGTCGACCTTCATTTGGTCTCTAGTTGGTCGTCTCATGCATGCACTTCGACCTGTTGTCAGTTGAATTTTCATTGATATCTTTGACTTTACCCGATCGACTCCCTTGACCTTCGACTTGATTTCGATCTACCTCAACTTCGACTTGATGTCGATTCACCTCAACTTCGACTTGTTGTCAATCCACCTCGACTTCGACTTGCTGCCGATACACCTCAACTTCAACCATCAGTCGATTCACCTTGACTATAATTTCACTGCAAATAATATAACAACCCAACATTTTCCCACTTGTTTTCTTATTTGTTGAAACAAGAGATTCCTGAAATTTCATTCATAGACCCAGGGAAACAATTCCCAATGCCTCTTTTCACCAAGAGAACTTCACACCACTCACAGACTTGGTCAATGAGTCTGCTATGTTTTCCAATGTGTCTACTTTCTCTAGTAGCACCTTGTTACTTTCCACCATGTCTCTTATGAAATGGTATTGTACATCAATGTGATTAGTATTTGAATGATAAGCATGGTTCTTTGCTAGAGATATTGCACTTTGAATATCACAACTTACCTTTATATCTCTCTTCTTAAACCTGATTCCTAAACACAACCTTTGAAGCCATACCGCTTATTTGCTTCCATGAGGGGCCACCATGTATTCATATTCTATTGTCGACAAGGCTACGAATTAATGTATCTTACTCATCCAACTTATTTCTCCACCGAACATTTTGAAGACATATCTGTTGGTCGACCTTCGTTGATATAGATCTCCAGCCCGGTCGGCATCGACAAAGCCATGTACTTCTAATTTACCACTATCACCTCTAGGTTTTCCTTGGTAGCATATAGCATAGTCCTTTGTGCCACACAAATACTTGAATACTCTCTTGACAATTGTCCAGTGCTCCTTTCCAGGTGTCAACATGTATCTTCTCAACACTCCCACTGCATGGGCAATGCCTGGTCAAGTTCATAACATCGCATAAATTTGACTACCAACCGCACTTGCATAGGGAACACATGCCATTTCCTCTATTTATTTCCGTGTTTTTGGACACTGTTCAACATTAATCCTTACTCCCACAAGAATTGGCACCTTCACCGGTTTGCAATCCCGCATGTTGAATTGTTTCAGAACTGTTCCAATATACTTCGTCTAATTTAAATAGAGGTTTCTAGAGTCTCGATCTCTCTTAATATCCATTCCCAGAATGAAGTTAGTTTCACTGATATCCTTCATGTCGAACTTGGAGGATAGTGCTCGACAACACAAGTATTCCAACAGAGGATGAACACCTTCGGTAACCACTCACACAACCAGATTAAAGATCAACACACCGATTTTTTGGTGTGGTAAAACACCTACAGGGAAACATCCATAGCCCCATCCAATGCGACCACTTGGATAAGTTTATTAATGAAAAATAAAATATTACATAGATATTTTACAAGAGAGTTTCTCACAATCGATCATCGACAAATGACCCTCCATGCTCTTTAAATAGAGATCATGGACCAATTGGGAGTTAAGACACATATCAATGGCCGTTAAGATCGAGGAGAATATGAACCTTCAAATCAATCTATGTTGGGAACATATCGTGACCGTCAGATTTCCTAACTACAAATGCATACTAATGCATACTAAAGAAACACACTAAGAAACACACTTTTACCTAACAACACGTTATACCAAGTAGATCTTAACTAACTCATAAGTGTCTAAATATCCTAACATCCCCCCTTAAGAACAAATTGGGATAGGATTGAAGGATTTACAATAGTGAGACAATAGGAGAAGGAAGGAGGCATTAGAGCGTATCCCCCCTTAATGACAACTTCCTAAACTCCTAACATAGATCGAAGTTTGGAAAACTTCGCTTCTGTAAGAGACTTTGTGAAAATGTCTGCAACTTGATCTTCTGTAGGACAAAAGATCACTTCAATGACTTGATCATGAATGAGATTTATGAATGGCATCTAGAGAATACGATGGAAATAATAAATATATTCATTTTGGCATACCAAGATTGGGGATCTTTCTTAAGACCATAAAGATATTTCTTAAGGCGGCAAACAAGGCTAGAGTAATTATGGACATAGCCAAGAGGTTGTTCCATGTAGATTTATTTTTGCAAATCTCCATGCAAGAAGGTGGATTTAAAATCCATCTGATGGAACTCCCATTTATGTGAGGCAACAAGGGAAAGAAAAAGAGAGATAGAATTCATTTTGGATACAGGGGAAAAGGTTTCATTATAGTCAATTCCTTAAACTTGGGAAAATCCTTTGGAAACTAACCAAACCTTGTGTCTTTCAACACTTTCATATGACGCATACTTATTTATGTAGACCCATTTATATCTGACAAGTTTTCTTCCTTTTGGAAGAGGTACAAGATCCCAAGTATCATTTTCCATTAAAGAATGATACTCTTCATTCATTGTTGTATCCCAATCTGGATGACTTGAAGCTTCTACAAATGTCTATGGATCATGAGTCTCTGAAACTTGAGCCAAAAGAGAAGAGGCACGCTGGAAATGTGAACATGTCTGATGTTGATCTGAAGGATCCCTGACAAGATCACCAACTGTTTCTTGTGTTGAACAGACCCATCTAGGAAGTGGTGGAGTTGGAGTTGGTGTTGGTTCAGGTTCAAAGGAATCATTTGGAGGAAGGTGAGCAGGCGGAGGTGGATTTTCATCCTCACTGTCATCATCTAAAGAAGAAACCAAAATAGAATAAGACACAAACATAGAAGATGGCTCACAGGCCAAAGGAGGCATAAATGTCGAATTAGGCTCGCATGCCAAAGAAGGCACAAACGCCGAATTAGGCTCATAGGCCAAGATATTTTCATCAAATTTAACATCTCTTCTAATAATAATTTCATTAAAATGTGGTTGAAGAAGTCTATAACCTTTAAAATATTGATAATAACCAACAAATATATACTTCTCACTTTTAGGATGCAATGCTTTCCTTTTCTTATTAGGAATGTGAACCCATGCTATACTGCCGAATACATGGAAGTGACTTACATCTGGTTTAATTTTAGTCCAAGATTCTTCCAGTGTTATATTTTTAAGAGCCTTTGTGGGAGTGCGATTTACTATGTAATTTTCACAGTTGATGGCTTCCACCCAATACTTTAGACTTAATCCCTTAGATTGGATCATACAATTATCCATTTCTTTTAATGTGCGGTTCTTTCTCTCAGCAACACCATTTTGTTGTGGTGTATATGGAATAGCGTGTTGCATTTGGATGCCCTGTGTAGTGCAGTAACTTGTAAAATTATTGTTCACATATTCACCTACATTATCTGTTCTTAACCTTTGAATTTGATGTCCAGATTGCTTTTATACAAGGGCCTTGTAGGCCAAAAACTTGTCAAAAAGTTCGCTCTTAAGTTTTAAGAAGTAAACCCAAGTATGTTTGGAAAAGTCATCAATAAAAGTTAAGAAATACTTGCACCCATAAAAATAAGGAGAATAAAGTGGACCACACAAATCACTATGAACACGCTGCAAAGGGCTTGAGGTGAGCCAAGAGGCACATTTTTCAAAACTATCCCGATGATGTTTGCCAAGAAAAAAACCGACACAAACACCATCTATGTATGAAATAGGAGGAACACCAAACACCATATCTCGATTACATAGCTATTGCAATGAGCGATAGTTTAGATGCCAAACTACTCATGCCAAAGTTTTCTCAAGTCATTTCTATGAGCAACACAAATCGATGAAAAATATGATGACCCAAAGTTGTCAAACTTGTACAATCTATTAACATCATCAACAATTCTAGTTGCAAGAACATGCTTAGGATATTTTAGATCCTTGATTACAACTTAGTGAGGTGAAAACTCTACGGTTTTACCTTCACTTGAATGAGTGATTTGATATACTAATAGAAGGTTACAAGAAATACTTGGAACACATACTACATCATTGAAATGACCATTTTCTACTTGAACTGTTCAAAATCCTTTGACACTAAGATATTTATCATCACCAACACATATTTTCTTGGTGTTACATTCATTTAGAGCATAAAATATGTCTTTATCCTTAGCCATATGATAAGATGCTACATAATCAATAAGCCACGCATCAAAAGAAGAAGTAGAAGTTGTATTGAAGGAGAAACCAAAAGTAGAAAATGCATGCCCATGAGAAGAGGAAGAACAAGGAGAGTCAATACTAATGTTGTGCTTCTTCATCGCTGCTTCTAAAGATGCCATCTTCTTGAAACATTTGGACTCATCATGACCATATTTATCACAAAAGTTGCAATGTATGTCACTCTTCTTATTTTTATATTTTTCTCCTTTGTCACCATTAGGAGCGAAAGTTGTTTGAGTGGGTTTGGGACCCTTATGTTGCTTGTTGTTGTGGCAAGGATGTTGCTTCTTAGGATTCTTGGGTTTATCTTTATGATGGATTACTGAGGCTTTGTTGGAGGTACCTACAGTGTTGATCACTCCAAGTTGTACAAGCTTATCTTTCTCTCTAATCAAAGCATCACAAAAGGACTCAAGAGTGGGTTTTTGATAAGCTGCCCCTATTGGAAATGTTTAACAGGTTGTCATTGATGGAAAGTACAACAATGAAGATGGAATGAATATAGGAAGAATGTAACAGACATGCACCAGAAGTATTTTGGGAAGAAGCTGCAAAGCAACCTTGATAAGATCAGAAGAGATAGTGTAGAGGATGTTTGGTATGTTTTACAGGCAGCGTAAGCTTGTCATTGATGGAAAGTACAGCAACAATGGCGGCTTGAGTACAACACCGATGATCAACAGGCAAATAGAATATAAGTCCAGGAAGATCAAATGATCGAAGGCAACGATGGCAAGTACAACAGTGATGATGGCTTGAGTACAACAATGATGATCAACAGGAAAATAGAAGATAAGTCCAGGAGGATCGAATGATCGAAGGCAATGCAACATTGACAAAATGATTGAAGGCCTGAGAAGCATTTCTGATCGTTGGATCCCATCCAAAATTCCCGATAGCATGAGGGCCATCACATTTGAATAAAGAAAATAAGAGCACGCATTGAAGAGGAGGATAGATCTCAGGCATTAGATCTGAGCACAGGGTTCGACCACTGCTGGATCGAGGAAACCCTGCACGATATTTAAAAGTGCAAGGAGTAGAGGGCTCACAAATCCCGAAAGCAGGAGGACCATCCATCTCAGGGGATTATGTGGACCGTTGATTCGACTCCCTATTGGAGTTTTAGGGAACGAGAGTTGGAGATGTCAAAGAAACAATGCAACAAGAATCCTGATTTTGCAATATGAAAAATCGCGACTTAAATCGCAACCATTGAATCAAGATCAAATATGGACCATTGATTCCAGTCCATGTCGAAGTTTTGAGGATTGAGTGTTGAAGTTGTCAAAGAACATTCACCACAGGAATCCCGATTTCGCGATATGCGAAATCACGATGTAATCTGAGCCGTCAGATCAAGATTTGATCTGGACCGTTGATTCCAGTCTGTGTCGTAGTTTCGAGGATCGCAACATGGAGTGGAAAGTAAACAATGCAACAAGAATGAAGATTTCTCGATATGCAAAATTGCGATTCAATCACAGCCGTTGAATCAAGCTCTGATCAGGACCGTTGATCCCACGCCATTTCGAGGTATCGGGGATCGTGACTTGGAGAGTCGAGATCTCTCATCTCCTGACTAACAAAATGTGAAATCGTGAAATTTCCTTATGCATAAGGCTGTGGTCATAGCCCATGGTCACGAGAAGGGAAGGAGTCAGTCCAGATAAGCTCCATTTCAGGGTTTCGGAGATCGCGACTTGGAAATTTGAGATGCATCATCTCCAGATCCACGAAACACGAATTCATGAAAAGCACTTTTTGCATAGGTGCTTGGTTATGACCATAGTCATATTGGGGAAGGATCTAGTGTAGAAAATTTCTGTATCGGAACTTCAGAGATTGCAAATTGAAGTGTCGAGACACTCAGCACAGAATTGCCGAATGTCGAAATGCAAAAATGAATGCAAGATCCCATGGATTCAATCCAACGGTGCAGGTGAATTTGAACAAGATCGGAGGGCTACTGTTGCGCGACACAGTGAAACTGCTAGTAACCATTGATGGTTTCTACCAAAGGATGACAAGACACTTCAGTGTGATTTCCAGAGGAGCTGAAGAGTCACATGGAATCTGCAAGTGGAATGAAAACGATTCATGGAGGAAATTGACAGCTGGATGAGGGTTTGAGCTCGTAACTAAAATGGAAAGGATGAGCTTGACTGTAACAGAGAAGACAAAGAGTCTCAACTACCAGAGAGAAAAAGGGATCTTGTCTTAACAACTAGTGATGATAGACACAGGGGTTGAACTGCCAGAGAAGTGGAAGAGTCGTGATGATGATCACGCAGAGAACTTGAGATGTGGAAGAGATTGGCACGGTATGAGCATGCAGAAGAATGGCGAATATTGCATGCACAAGGGGCACATAAGCGATATATACACGGTACAGAGAAGAGAAGGGTTTCTGTTGCTGTTGGAGTTTGTTGTGGTTGTTGTTGGTGAAGGTGATTCATGTGTGAAGAAGGAGGAGAGTGCAGCAGCTGAATTACACAGAAGAGGAACTGTGGAGTGAGGGGACATGGTGCACAGAGCATAAAAAGCAGAAGAACAGACAACGCAAGTCATGTGTGCAGAAAGGCAATGAGGCAGACAGAGAAACGAAAAGAAGCAGAACAGTGATGAGTCTGGTAAGCCACTGTTGAACATCATATCACTATAATAAGTTTCAGTGGCAAAGATTTTTATTTCAGGGTGGATGAGAGGTGATAGGGAGGACTGTTGTCCTCATAGGTTCAAGTGGGTGCTTGAACACAGGGAGTTGTAGCTTCCATCTAGTTGCATCCAGAGAAACCAGGGTGGTAGGGTGGTGTAAGGGAGAACTCTTGTTCTCTGTTATATAGGTTGGTGCCTGTATGATTGGAGGTTGGTGCTTCCATCAAGTTGGTGCTAGAGAAACTAGGGAGTTGGTGCTTCCTTCTAGTTGGTTCTAGAGAAACCAGGGAGTTGGTTATTCCTTCTCGTTGGTGCTAGAGAAACCAGGGAGTTGGTGCTTCCTTCTAGTGGGTGCTAGAGAAAATAGAGATTTGGTGTTCTCAGAAAGTAGCATCTTGCAAAACAGAGGTTGTAGCCTCATTATGAGTTGGTTCTCATATGTATGATAATGTAAAGAATGTAACTATTACTTATCATATAAAGAAAAATAGGTTTTTACCCTTTATGGGTTTCCTCGAGAAATATTTGCCTCTGTGTATCACATGTATGTGACTGATGCTGAATATGCTATTGCTTACTTCCCTACACTATTGTGATTGTCCTTCAGTGTTTCTGCAAAGAGTTTAAAAAGAAGCATAATTGTTTAAGCACAGTAACAACTGATTCACCCCCCCCTCTCAGTTGTCCAACAATTGGTATC
>JZKD02S0474260.1:179376-198441 GCA_000966675.3 Picea glauca
AGAAGAGATAGTGCAGAGGATGTTTGGTATGTTTTACAGGCAGCGTAAGCTTGTCATTGATGGCAAGTACAACAGTAATGATGGCTTGAGTACAACACCGATGATCAACAGGAAAATAGAAGATAAGTCTAGGAAGATCGAATGATCGAAGGCAACGCTAGCAAGTACAACAGTGATGATGGCTTGAGTACAACAATGATGATCAACAGGCAAATAGAAGATAAGTCCAGGAAGATCGAATGATCGAAGGAAACACAACATTGACAAAATGATCGAAGGCCCGAGAAGAATTTCTGATCATTGGATCCCATCCAAAATTCCCGACAGCATGACGACCATCAGATATGAATAAAGACAAGGAGAGCGCATGTTGAAGAGGAGGATAGATCTTAGGCATTAGATCTAAGCATAGGGTTCGACCACCGTTGGATCGAGGAAAACCTGCACGATCTTTAAAAGTGCAAGGAGTAGAGGGCTCACAAATCCCGAAAGAAGGAGGACCGTCCATCTCAGGGGGTTATGTGGACCGTTGATCCGACTCCCTGACAGAGTTTCGGGGATTGAGAGTTGGAGATGTCAAAGAAACAATGCAACAGGAATCCTGATTTTGCGATATGCAAAATTGTGACTTAAATCGCAGCTGTTGAATCAAGATCAAATATGGACCGTTGATTCCAGTCCATGTCGAAGTTTCGAGGATCGAGTGTTGAAGTTGTCAAAGAAAATTCATCACAGGAATCTCGATTTCGCGATATGCGAAATCACGATGTAATCTGAGCCGTCAGATCAAGCTTTGATCTGGACCGTTGATTCCATTCTGTGTCGGAGTTTCGGGGATCGCAACATGGAGTGGCATGTAAACAATGCAACAAGAATGAGGATTTCACGATATGCAAAATTGCGATTCAATCGCAGCCGTTGAATCAAGATCGTTGATCCCACGCCATTTTGGGGTATCGGGGATCGCGACTTGGAGAGTCGAGATGTCTGATCTCCTGACTCACAAAATGTGAAATCGCGAAAGTGCCTTATGCATAAGGTTGTGGTCACAACCCATGGTCACGATAAGGGAAGGAGTCAGTCCAGATAAGCTCCATTTCGGGGTTTCGGAGATCGCGACTTGGAAAGTCGAGATGCATCATCTCCAGATCCACGAAATGCGAATTCGCGAAAAGTGATTTTTGCATAGGCGCTTGGTTATGACCATAGTCATATTGGGGAAGGAGCTAGTGTATAAACGTTTTGTATCGGAACTTCAGAGATCGCGAAATGAAGTGTTGAGACACTCAACACATAATTGCCGAATGCAAAATGAATGAAAGATCCCATGGATTCAATCCAACGGTGCAGGTGAATTTGAACAAGATCGGAGGGCTACTGTTGCACAACACAGTGAAACAGCTAGTAACCATTGATGGTTTCTACCAGAGGATGACAAGACACTTCGATGTGATTTCTAGAGGAGCTGAAGATTCACATGGAATCTGCCAGTGGAATGAAAACGATTCATGGAGGAAATTGACAGCTGGATGAGGGTTTGAGATTGTAACTAAAACGGAAAGGATGAGCTCGACTATAATAGAGAAGACGAAGAGTCTCAACTGCCAGAGAGAAAAAATGATCTCGGCTTAACACCTAGTGATGATAGACACAGGGGTTGAACTGCCAGAGAAGTGGAAGAGTCACGATGATGATCATGCAGAGCACTTGATATGTGGAAGAGATTGGCATGGTATGAGCATGCATAAGAATGGCGAATATTGCATGCACAAGGGGCACATAAGCGATATATACACGGTACAGAGAAGAGAAGGGTTGTTGTTGTTGTTGGAGTTTGCTGTGGTTGTTGTTGGTGAAGGTGATTCATGTGTGAAGAAGGAGGAGAGTGCAGCAACTGAATTGCACAGAAGACGAAATGTGGAGTGAAGGGACATGGTGCACAAAGCATAAAAAGCAGAAGAACAAACAATGCAAGTCATGTGTGCAGAAAGGCAATGAGGCAAACAGAGCAACGAAAAGAAACAGAACAATGATGAGTCTGGTAATGTTGAACATCATATCACTGTAATAAGTTTCAGTAGCAAAGATTTATATTTCAGGGCGGACAGGAGGTGCTAGGGAGGACTGTTGTCCTCATAGGTTTAAGTGGGTGCTTGAACACAGGGAGTTGTAGCTTCCATCTGGTTGCAGCCAGAGAAACCAGGGTGGCAGGGTGGTGCAAGGGAGAACTCTTGTTCTCTGTTATATAGGTTGGTGCCTGTATGATTGGAGGTTGGTGCTTCCATCTAGTTGGTGCTAGAGAAACCAGGGAGTTGGTGCTTCCTTCTAGTTGGTGCTAGAGAAACCAGGGAGTTGGTGCTTCCTTCTAGTGTGTGCTAGAGAAAAAAGAGATTTGGTGCTCTCAACAAGTAGCATCTTGCAAAACAGAGGTTGTAGCCTCATTATGAGTTGGTTCTCATATGTATGATAATGTAAAGAATGTAACTATTACTTATCATATAAAGAAAAATAGGTTTTTACCCTTTATGGGTTTCCTTAGGAAATATCTATCTCTGTGTATCACATGTATGTGACTGATGCAGACTATGATATTGCTTACTTCCCTGCACTATTTTGATTGTCCTTCAATGTTTCTGCAAAGAGTTTAAAAAGAAGCATAATTGTTTAAGCACAGTAACAACTGATTCACCCCCCCTCTCAGTTGTCCAACAGTCCCTAGATCCTATTTCATGGCATGAAAGGTAGATACAAACATAGAATATGCACTATTTATCTTAGAAAGAATAAGATAGATGCACCGATATTCATCCATATTTATCTTACATTATTCACATAAAATTATGAGTGTTTTAAACTTAGATAGATAGTCTTCAATGCAAGAAAAATCACTTGGACTTAAAGTTAGTACTTTATTTTCTAATTGTTGTGCTCGAATAAAATTGTGTTTACCAAACAAAGATTCAATATTTTCCCAAGCTTCTTTGGGTTTATCAATTTGTTGAAGGTGGAACCTTAAATCAGGAGAGATGGACATTCCGATTAGTCCACGTGCTTCGTCATTCATATTATCCAATTTGAATTTCTTATTAGCATCAATAGGTTCTGTTTCCTTTCCCAAGGTAATCCAGTACAAGCCTTTACTTCTTAATAAATCCTCCATATGGAATTTCCATTGGAAGTAGTTGGTGCTGGTAAGCAAAAGATTACTTGAATAGGACATATTAAATATGTAGATAATATGGATTTAGAATTTAAACTGATGGTCTGGATGGAAAGATCTTGAAAAATTAGGCGATTTAAAAAAAAACGACATTGAAAATGGACTTCAGATGTGAAAGTTACGCACTTTTAAAAAAATGCATAAACGATAACCAAATGACCATGTGATGGTGTAAGTTGCTTTATGAAGTGACCCACTTTTATAAAAAGAAGTGGGGATCACTTTCAATGAAGTTACTTTATAAAAGAAAAGTTGCATGTAAAATAAATAACTCTAAAATAAAATATTAAAGCTACTTATAGTGATTCACTTTTATACTTGAAGTGAAATACACTTTACAATGGACCATGAGCTTTTTCAAAAAAAAAGTAACAAAAAGATAGACTTGAATTCAAGACCTCTTACTTAATAAGAAAACTTTTAACCAAATGAGAGAGCAAAACATATTGTATTTTTAGAAAGAGGATTGAGGGTTCTATTGTTGTTGTTGTTTTTGTGGAATACGACCTTGGAGAGCGTGCTATAAAAAACTCTTTTCACACAAGAAAAACATTTCGCTTCTCGATGACAACAAGGGTTAGATCTCAGTTAGCTTTTCCCGAAAAATGCATCTTTTCCTATCTGTTTATGATTTTCTGAGATGACACAGGGCACAAGGAAAAGAGCATACATATATCTAAAAGAGTAGCAACCCAGAAACAAACAATATAAAACCGAAATAATACTCTGCAAAAAATTTAAAAAGGGCATATTTAGGCTTTATACCTCAAGATCTAGCTGAAATGGATGTATCTTGGGAAAAAATAAACCTTTTTGATTGAAACGAAAAGTGTTCCTAAATGAAACAAGCGATACAGACGCAATGGAACAATCCTCTCAGCCCATAAATGTATAGAAATGGCAGAAAAAAAAGATGAGACAACTCGGCTTCACGATATCGATCTACAACAGGAGCGAGTCTTCAAACAAGCTATGATGCCATGTTCAAAAACACATGTATTCCAACAAAGGACAAACACCTTCAGTAACCACTCAAACAACCAGATCAAATATCAACACACCGATGTTTTGACATGGTAAAACCCTACGGGGAAACATGCACGACCCCAAGCAACGTGACCACTTGAAGCAGTTTATTAATGCAAAAGAAAAATATTACAAAGATATTTTACAAGAGATTTTCTCACAATTGATCATTGGAAAATGACCCTCCATGCTCTTTAAATAGATATCATGGATCAATCAGGTGTTAAGCCAAAAATCAATTGTCGTTAATATTGAGGAGAATATGAGTCGTCAGATCACTTTATGTCGGGAACATATCACGACTGTTGGATTTCCTAACTACAAATGCATACTAATGCATACTAAAGAAACACACTAAGAAACACACTTTTACCTAACGACACATTATACCAAGTAGATCTTAACTAACTCCTAAGTGTCTAAATATCCTTAGAGATAGCTAATTATTCACCTCCTTTATTGCATCCATGATGTTTCCAATCAACAACATGCCATTGACATACAAAACTACATATATGAAATGCTTGTCAACGATTAAAAAATTGTAACGAAGTTTTTGCCCGCAAAGTATTTCTAAAGCCTATTATTATAAGCTAACAAGATAAAGAATACTAGTATGTGGGACCCCCTTGTAGTTTGGGAGAAAATATCTGGCTAAATTTGATGTTGTGCCACTGTTTGACAATGCTTACATTGTTAATGAGATCTTGTTTTTATTGGTGATGGATTGGGCTTATTATGTGTTGGTTCTAATTGCGACAATCAAATGATGGATAAGGCATGTTTTTTCCGTTGCTCTAGGCTCAGTTTTATTTTTATGATGGTCCATGTTATCATTGTTATATGTTCATGGATTCCTTACTATGACACCTGCACAATAAACATGTTAGAAACAACACATAAGAGCAGTTGAAAAGAAGTAAAGAAGTATAACAAAATTCAAAAAGAAGGAATCGAACTATGCTCTATGCTACACTACATGCATTGAAATTTAAATGATTGTTGTTATCCTAGCTAATAAGTTAATGGCTATGCGATTTTTTGAGTTATATAGTTGATATGCATTATGGTTAAGTTGGAAATGGTAAGATATGATGTGTGTGGCACGTTTGACAAGTGATAGATGCTAATTCCAATGCATGGTTTAAATGAATGGTTAATGGATTAATGACTGGTGTGTGGTGAGAAATTAAATGACTGGAGGGTGGAGGCGATGTGCATTTACTGAAATTCACCCTTAATCTTTCCACTGGCTTCCACCCTAGTCAGGCTATTGTTCAACTATGTTTGTTGTGGTTAGGCTCTAACTTTCAAGTAGAGGGAGAACTGCTCAGTCGATTCCCATTTCTAAGGTGCTCTTGGTTACAGGTATGCCTTTTTTTCCATCCATGAATTTGCTCTGGTTATGAAATAGATAGTGGCTCAACATGTATGGGTTTGTGATTTCCTTGAGTCGGGAAACTGTGCTAATTGGTGATATTTTTCTTGAATGAATCGTTGGTGTTTTTTCATTGCACTGAAGTTTGAAGTCACAGTGTTATTGGTCACTCTAAGCATTAGTAGCCATAAAGGATCTCTGCCATCCTTGTTGGTTTTAGTTGGAGGGTTTCGTTTGGTCTAGAGTGATTGCCTGTCTTCACGCATTCGTATCACCATACCTAGTCTTTGGTTTTTATGGGGTTTAATGGGTTGGAAGCACCTTGTGTCACTACGCATTATTCACTTGGGTATTGGGTTGTTCATGTTATTAATGGTTGTGCAGTGAGTTATATTGCTTCTTATCGGCTCTGTTTCATCTCAGTGTTGTTAGTTGGTTGGCTGGGAGAGCCACACGGGTTATACCCTGACTGTGCTTAGTATCATTACAGGGAAAAAATGGAGCCTTGATCCTCCATTCATAGCCTCTCCTGTCACAGAAATTGTCACCCTGTCCGTAAAGTCAATTGTGGTATACCCTGTATGTGCACCGTTGGTCTTGGAGGTTTACACCAATGGGAGGAATCAAATCTAGCCTCCTTGTGTTGGTCCACAGAGAAAACCCTTCATTTATCAAGCCTGAGTATTGATAGAGGGGACCGTTATGGACTTTCGTGTATACTGTTGGTTTTTATGGATTGGTGGTGTATTGCCGACAAAGTTGATTACTGGCTCGCCCCATTGATTATGTGACAATCGTGTTGGTTTTGGTATCTAGTTATTGCATTTGTTGTTATAATTAAATGGATAAGCTCAGCATGGTTAACTGGATGATTGTTAAATCGAGTACACAGTTGTTGTCCTGGTGATCATTGAATTGATTAAGTCACAACATTGCTTCGTGCACGATGCGTGGGTATGTGTGGCATTCATACAACATGATAGGTTGAGTGTTTGATTATTATGACTATGTGTTTAAATTGCCATGGAAGTATTGCAATCATGGTGATTATGGTATGTCCATCCACTGTGTATGCTATGGATATTATTGGTTGTGCCCTCAGAGATAGTCACAGAGTTTTTAAATATGGCTTTGTTGCAATTTGATCAATTATGTTATGAGATCGGGTATATTGTTGCTACTTCATTGTATTAAATGGATAGCCCAAAATTTTGAATGTTTAGAGTCAAAGAAAATTGGGCTTGTACAGTCCCATAAATACACTTGCATTTTGTCGAATGGTTTGTGTATTCCACAACATAGCGTGAGTTGAAGTGGTGATTGTTGTTTGTGTGTTTAAATGGCAAGTCGAGATCTTTTCAATTTAAATATGGTTTATTCTGTTGATTGTCCACTATGTATGTTTAATGAATATCATGCATTTTAACAGTGATCGACATGGGTGTTGTGACAGTATAACCTCATTACAATTCAATTATTAAATGAATTAAAAGACAAAATCAACCACGACCTTTGAATTTTATTTGGTGATTGAAATAATTCGTGAGGAGTGGTTGAGTTGACATTGTATAGAGTGGAAGTAATTAACTGTGTTTTTCATTTGCAGATTGTTTTAAAATGTTAAATGGATAAATGAGAAGAGAAGAGCTCCTCTATAAGTTTTTGTAGAATGCATACTGTCTTTTTTTGGTGACACTGTGTTACGGATTGACTACAAACAGTGAGCAAGTTAATGCACAAGATTGTTTAAATTTTACACAGTAGTTGTTCTTTTGGCACAGTGATCATTTTGGTTGGTGTTGATCTTTTTACATTGATTTGGAATGATTGTATGGATTACTTAATTAAATTTATGAACAATACCCGCTCTATTTCCCCACCATTATTTCTCTTTCCACTAATTACAACCCCCTTTCCTTCCCACATTCATTTTTCACTCCCTGTTCTAAAATTTAATTATAGTCAAGAGGAATTCTATATTGAAGAAGTTTGAAGTTGCAAGTTCCTCATTGGATTATAGTGATATTTGATTTGATTTGTGTTACATTTTATTGTTTGTTGTCTTTGATAAGTAACCATGTTCTATTCCCCCTCATTATATCATGTTTTTCTCAATACAAACCCCTCTCATATCCCTGGACCTTTTGTTCACCCCCTGCTAATTGACAACTGTTAAAAAATTTGTATGGATTGGATTGCATGAGTCTGATATGTTGCTGAGCCAAAATATATTTCATATTTTTAAAGAGTTGTCATGTATGGTTGTTAAAAGGACTATTTTTTAATTAATCATGCATGTAGGAATGATATTTTTCAGTCGAGGTAGCCATGGTAGAGGCAAATGAGGGAGAGGTAATTGGAATAGAGGCCCAAGAAGGACAAGGTTCTCCATACAGTTTGACGTTGATTCACAAGAGTTAGGCCAATTGTTTCAAGCTAGATTTTTCAATTGGATTGGGAAAGGATTGGTACAACCTAGGCCTAAAAGGCCTTCCTTCCAAGCTCCACAAGCCCCTGGTATTTCCATTCCCCCTCATGTCTCATTGCAACCCGAGATTCTTGAAAATTACAGATGGAAAGAGAATGTCCACCCGACAGACTCCCAACATCATGGCTGGCCCAATTTGTCCTTACCTTCTCCCCCGCCTATTAACCCGATTTTCCAAGATGCACCTGTTCACTCACCAATTCAGTCCTCTCATGCTAGAAAAAGGTTGAAAATCGAGGCCCACCATGACCTTGACAAAGGAAAAGCCATTGTTTCCCCTTCCTCACCCTCCAATGGCTCTGATAAATCTGTGTCTTCTTGGATGCATTTGAGGGATGATTGTTCTCACGTGATCAATGAGATTAGGCCTAAAGGTTTAGCAAAGCCAAAGGAAAATTTAGAAAATTTGAAGGGTGACAACAACAATCAAGGAAAGATTGCATCTTAGAGTGGGAAATATGGTTTTTGAGTTTTTATGTTATTCATGGTTGATGACAGCTGACTTCAGAAATTTTGGAAAACATGTTTTCTTTGGATATATGAGTAATATATTTTTTTGAAAATAATTTCAAATATTTTGAGATAAATTGTCAAATGTTAATATGATAATGGGAGTCACAAGGATGGGTGTTTTTCTTGATTAACTAATATGTTATTATTGTTAAGAGATAAAGGGAGTCAAAAGGGATCCCGCTTACTAGTTATTATTTATTTATAACCCTTATTATGATTATTACTTTTCCCCCCAACTAAAAAGTTGGTTGAGTCTTTTAATTAACTTAACTAATGAGGTGGTTCAACTACTTCAACCAATTCTAATTTGATTAAAGGAAAAAGGAAAGGGAGGAATAAGAGGAGGATAGAAGGAGAAGCATACTAAGGTTTTCTCTTTGAGTTTATGCTGAGATAGTTCAATTTTCATTCATTCCTTAATTTATCACAAGCCTATTTATTTTTTATGATAACAGGGTCTTACTATAGAAAACAAGATTCAGGGTTGAATTACATCATTCAAACACTTTTTTTTCCAGAGTTGTTGTTGGCACAACGGTAGACCCAGGGTTCAATGCTTCAGAAACACACCAAAAAAACCCTAACTACTATCCCTTTCGGCAACACCTGCGAAGCAAATGAAGTCTCACCCGAGGTAGAGCCAGGGGTGGTTGCAGGACTCAAATGTCTGCAACCTAGATGGGACACAGATACATGATTATACCACTTTAAAAATAACTTATAAGTTAACATTCATCAGCAATTAACTCTTATTCACATCGTAGATCCAAACCCTAATTACAGAACAACACAATATTCTACCAGATCTAACATATATAAGCACTTAGCATGTGGAAAAAGATCAGATCTAACAGTTATTCACATCATTTAAGCACTAAGCTATCATACTAGATTCATATAAACATTCATTACTTAAATCATATGAACAATACAACAACCATAATTCACAAAGCAACCATAACATAGGATATACGTGGTTCACCCCAATGTGGGGCTACGTCCACTAATTCTTCATCTTCTTTATTATCTTTTGTCAATCTCCTTAGATGCAAAAAGCCTTAGGACCCACTTCACATAGGACAAGAGATATGCGTGCACCTCACCAGATCCTCCTTCCCCGAGCTAGGTTCAAGCACAAATCCTTCTTACAATCTCTTTCACTTAGCTCTGCAAGTCTCAACATACACTATGCACAAAGCCTTTGCAATCACATAGATAGAACTCCAACACTTAACATATTCTTCTTTATTACATCGCCTAGCTATCTATTTATACATCACAAAATGGGCCTAAACATGGGTAAACCCATGGGATGACATCCCATACCCATTACATAAACCATATTCCCAAAAATGCCCTAAAAAGGGGCCAATATCCCGCGATCTCCGCTTCGACTTTTTCTCAGCCTTCGATCAACCTGTCGAAGTCCCAAAAGAGGTCAAACATGACCAATGATATCCAAAACTTGGTCAAGGGACAACAAGCCCCCAATACTCACTTGTGACTCATCCCGATTCACTCTGGTCTGGGTGACTCTGCCTCAAAATCCTCGAGCTTGGCTCGAGCTGCTTCAACTTGTTGCTATGCCAAGGCCTCTTTCTCGACGAACTCTTGAATAACTACCTCATTCACAGGTCCCTCTAAGCGTTGTTCTACCAAAGTGACTACTTGTTATAGCTCTGCTCCTCGACCTTCAATCTCCTCAAAAAGTAGGCAAGCTGCATCCTGGACTGGCTCGAGCTTCTGAGTCACTTCCATGACTTTGCTTTGTATGGCATGGACCTGTTGTTGAGTTGTGCGTTGTTCTTGGGATATTTTCATCCTCTCAACTATTGACAGGATTTTGAACTGCACTTGTACTGCTGTTGCTTATTTCTTTGCTTCCTAGAGCTGTGACTCTAGTGTATTCAGTTCAAGGTCCTCGGTAAGGCGCTCATAAGTCTATGCACTGTGACTGCTTAGCTATTTACATTCCACGACTATTTGTTTTATCCTTTCAACTGTGCTCTGGGTAGTTTCTTCTCTCTGGTCTCTCACTTCCTGCAGAGTGCTTGGCACTGTTTGTAGCTCTAGTTCTGTGACCCTCTATTGAAGTTGTTGAATGGCTTATGTAAGCTTCATGACTTGATTTACTACTGGGTCTTCTTCCATCTACTCCAAGCATGTCACAGAGTGAAGTGATCCGTTGACTGCTTCTTTAAATATGACCTGCTCTGTGAGCAACTGTTCTTTCTCCTGCCCAACTCTAGTTCTTCTGGTGGTGGGGGTGCAATGGACACTGCGCAGCTAGAGTGAAGGGCTTGATGTACACATCTTAGCTCTGTCTCAATTCTATCATACATGGCTTCTTGTTTGGATTTAGTTCTCTACAAAATATATTCTGAGGCATCTGATGCAGGTGCGATAATGAATTCAAAGTCGTCAACCGTGAGCACAGTTTACAGCTTCGACTTATGTGCTTTGGACTTCTTCCGTGATGTAGGTTTCATGGGGGGAAACTTTATTTTCTTGGAATTCTCTGCCTCTTCAAAGGGGTTCCTAGGTAGTGTTACTTCACCTTGCTTCGACTTGTCTTCTTTCTCTTCTTTGTCCACTTCGTCATCTCCTCCTCCGCTAGGTGAATCTGATGCAGTCTGTTATGATGTGTTGTGTATTTCCTATACATCTTCCTTCTTTTTCTTCCTGCTACTGCTGTGTGCATTATACTCTTCGCGAGTAACCACCATATTTCCAATGAGGTTGGGATCGGACAGTGTTGCCTGGTCGACTGGTATAAGGAACTCTGCGGGACATTCCTTAGTGATTTTTTCCAGGTCCTCCTCTATGATCTTGTAGTAGGACTGAAGCTCTTCTTTATTTTTGTTTGCACGTGTAGTAATATAAATAAAATGCCTATCTGGGTAGAACTTCATAAGGGACCTGAACCTATCTAGGGTGTTCAACGTCATACAAGAGAAATACTCAATAGCCATCTTCAACTGCAGGTAGTAGGTATGGAATACTGCGTTCAACTACCATTATTTCCCCATATTGCTCGAATACCAGAGCGTGGTGAAATTTGTATCTAGTCGCTCGAATGACTCAATGTCAGTGAAGGTCGCACCTTCCGGCATCTCCCAAGCAGTGAATGCGATGAGGATCAACAACCATCTAAAATGGAACTCATAGCCTTGATCTTGAGCTTCGCAACAATCCAGTTCTAACTGATTGACTAGGTAACTGGCCCAGTTCATCTGTAGTCCTTCCACGCATTTTCCTGTGAGATCAACAACAAACCCTGTGACCTGCATGGGTCTCGTCTTTCTTACTAGCTTACTAGAAATCAACTGGAAAGCAAGGCGCACTGCGCCATTCTGAATGGAGGATACCTTGTAGCCTTGCGTCCCTTTCTCTACATCTTCATAGGTGTCTTTTATATTCTGTGTCAGGGCGCGGTCTGCAGCCTTCCCTGGATAAAATTCTTTTGGGTTTGGTCCCTGCATACTCAATTCGGTGATCCAATGGATCAGCGCCCGATCGACGGTGATGCGTCTGTCTAACCATAGATACCTGCCATGGAAGCATGACAACAAGATATTAATGCACACGTTAACCTCCTGGTGTCTTATTAAATGTGGTATATTCATTACGTTCAAGACAATGGACCTTGCGATGTCCATATTTCATGGCTGGGTGATGATCTTTGACTTCTTCCCCTTGGTCTTGGTCAAATATTGGTGAGGTGTGAGCATGCCATAACTCTTGCGGTCTCCTAGGTTGTAGTCAATGATATTCAAGGTTGGAATCCTCTCCAACTGCGGTTTGACTTCTTGTATTCCCTTCAGAAGGTACAGAGTGATGACTGTGTAGTCGAAGTCCCTCAGGACATTGTCACTATTCACCACACCAGCCATGGGTGGGATGTAGTCAGGTAGTATGGATGGAATTAGCTTCGCATTCGCCAAGTCATCACGATGCTTGGTTGTTTTATTGGTTGCAGCTCGTTATGGTCTAGATCCATGAGTAGTCGATGGGGAGGCTTGCACTCCTCGCGTCGATGAGGCTTGGATGCTTGCAGACATCACCTTATCAGCCATGAGGTCTATTAGAATCTCTTTAATGGATTTTTCTATTACGCTAATTGCGTCCGACATGCACACTTGAGATCTGATATCTTAGGTCGGTGAACAATACTCAATGTAACAGAATGGATGGCGAGGTCTCAATGATCACTGTGCGAAATCAACTAGTTCTCTGCAGGCTCGGATAATCACAATTGGAAAAAGTGTTCTTGGTGCAACGCTCGATGGGGTAAATATATATTGTCGTAAAAATTTATTTCAATGGGTCACAAATCCTTATTCAATGCAATTTCATTCGTTATGGCACAATCCCAATGGTCTAATGGAAAAATTTCAGGCCATAACTGCTTTCCTAACTATTTGGGAGCATCGATCGAATGGTCATAATGCCTCCAACGGTCATATTGCTTCGTCATGGAGAAGTGCCAATTTGCGATGTACTGATATTCCAACGAAGTTCGAGTTTTGGAAACCTTTCTTCTGCGAAGTATTCTCTGGAACTTCTTGCAATTTTTCTACCTTTTCCTTCATCTTACTGAGCTTTCTGGCCTTCTTTCCTATAATATGAGTTACCGGGTTCCTCTTCCCATTATCATTCTTATCTCCTCTTGGCATGATAGCTTTGCACTGTGGAGGGTCTTTCATAGGGTTCAAGTGTAATACTTCTTTCTTGTCTGGGGTAGGTGCTCTACTTTCCTATGTGGATGAGTTCTTCAAGTCTGTCTCTGTTCTTTCAGCTTTGTCATCCAAATCCCTAGTCCTTAGTAGCTTCGACTTGTTCTCTTGTCTTGCTATCAAGTTTTCTATTCTCCTAGTCATGAAATCTATTAATTCTTGATTTTTCTTTTCTAGGGCTTCCTCTTCTTGTTTCCTTCGCATCTGATCTTTCTCAATCCAGTTTTTTCCTAGCAACATAGAAAATGGGGCACTATTCTCAACAAACTTAAAGATATCAAATTATTCTTCCGTTGAACTGCCATGAGCACTCATAGGTATCTGCGTAAGTCTTCCACACAGGGTTATCAAATTTCCTCTAAATAATCCTACTCCTCCTAATGAAGGAACCATAGCAGGATTTCCCAAAATTTCCCAAGTTCTTTTTGTCATGATATTCACTTGTGTTTCCTCATCCAGGACACAGCCTATGTCGAAGTCTCCTATTCTTGTTTCTATGTACTCTTTCTCTTTTAAGACCTCTGATAAGTTGATATTTTTGTGGTCATTCAAGGTTTCTTTCATCTGTAGTAATACAATCTCTGATTATTTCCGGAGTTCTATCATATCCTTAGTTTCTTGGCTTGTCTCATAGTTTTCTTGTTTCATATTCATCTTGTCAACTTTAGCAATCATTCTAGGAAAATCCAAAACTTCATGCTCCATAGATTTATAGAAAAGACAACTAGGTCTTCTACCAAGGCATTCCTTAGCAAGATATCCTGGTCTTCTGCAACTGTAACAAAGGGTTAATCCTCTCTTTCTCTTAAATGATCCGTAACCTTTCTTGTACTGTGCACTAGGATCACAATAACTAACCTGCAAAAAAATATTTCTAGGATCCTGCATCCATTTGTTAGTCCAAACATTCTTTCTATGCATAGGAATAACATATATTTCATTGCTTCTATTAGATCTATTCATATTAAATCTTATTTCTTCTAATTGTTCTATAGTTTTTAGATTAGGACAAAATTTATCAAACATACCTAGATCCATTCTATCGAAACAAAAAATTTCACTTATCTTACCTTTCTCAGAGCACAAAGCTTCAAGTTCTTACCTCTTTTCTTCAGATCAGACTTCTCTTCTTAGCACAGAGATTCACAAGTCAAGTAGAATACTGTGCACTAAAGCAACAGATCTACGCACAAATCTTTATTTTATTTAGTTCCCAACAATCACAGTTTCAGGTCTTGACAACAAAACCATTTATTGGCACAGGGGCAGACCCAGGGTTCAATGCTTCAACAATGCACCAACAAAACCCTAACTACCGGCCCTTTCGGCAACACCTGTGAAGCAGATGAAGTCTCACCTGAGGTAGAGGTAGGGGTGGTTGCAGTACTCAAATGTCTACAACCTAGCTAGGACACAGATCTACAATTATACCACTTAACAAAGCACTTAGTAGTTAACATTCATCAATAATTAACTCTTATTAACATCACAGATACAAACCCTAATTATAGAACAACGCAGTATTCTACCAGATCTAACATATCTAAGCACTTAGCACATGGAAAAAGATCAGATCTAGCATTTATTCACATCATTTAAGAACTAAGCTATCATACTAGATTCATATAAACATTCATTACTTAAATCATATGAACAATACAACAACCATAATGAACAAAGAAACCATAACACATGATATACGTGGTTCACCCCAGTGTGGGGCTACGTCCACTAACTCTTCGTCTTCTTTATTATCTTTTGTCAATCTCCTTACATGCACAAAGCCTCAGGACCCACTCTACATAGGATAAGAGATCTGCATGCACCTCGCCAGATCCTCCTTCCTTGAGCTAGGTTTAAGCACAAATCCTTCTTACAATATCTTGCACTTAGCTCAACAAGTCTCAACATACACTATTCACAAAGAATTTGCAATCACATAGATAGAACTCTAGCACTTATAATCTTCTTATTTCTTACACTGCCTAGCTATCTATTTATACATTACAAAATGGTCCTAAACATGGGTAAACCCATGGGCCCACATCCCATACCCATTACATAAACCCTAATCCCAAAACTTCCCTAAAAAGGGGCCGAGATCCTGCGATCTTCGCTTTGAATTTTTCTCCACCTTCGACCAACCTGTCGAAGTCCCAAAAGAGGTCAAACATGACCAGGATGTCCAAAACTTGGTCAAGGGCCAACAGGTGTTGATCTGTCTTTGATAGTTTGTGTAGACTTGTATGTTTGTGAATTAGTATGCATAACTGACAAAGGATATTATTTAGGGTTGAGTGGGAAGCAATCTGTGGCAAGTTGATCCATCTTTTAGAGTTCATTTTTTTATTTTTTGTTAGAGGTCCTTTTGTATGTTCCATTGGGGATGTCTAAGTTTGACTTTGGTCCGAAATTTATGCATGAAATTTTGTAAAAGGAATGAATCTTTGGTGAATTGGAATGAAATAAAGGATTTCTTTATGTCTCATCTGTCTTGATTATCTTCTTGGTGTCTTTACTTTTGTCTCTACATTTATTTCAACAACTGTTATATTCAGAAAATCGTATAAAAAGTGAATTTCCAACAAGAGTTTTACTTATAAAAGGCTACCTAAGCACTTGTAATCAATACTTGTGAGTTAGGATGTTATTTTTGTTGGCTATAAGCATAAGGTGACATTCCAGTCTATTTTGCTTTAGCCAAGAAGAATCTGAAAATGCTTGAGTAAGATCGTTTCATATCTTTTACTCAACATTTATTTGGCGACCATACTGGGGAGATCTTCGATATCTCTCTGGTTAATTTTTATAATCGATTTCCATCGATACATCTATTTTTCTGATATTAGTTCTTTGACTGTTTTATTTCTTAATGATTGTGCCTATTGCAAGGCAACTCAATATTGAGCCCGATCTTCAAGATAAGACCAACATTTCTTTGAATATGTTTAATACCATTTTAGACACTGCAAATACCCGTGTTGAGCTTCACCATTCTTGGGAAGAAATTGAACGAGATATTAGTTCTCAAGAATGATTGGAAGTTAGACATAGACAACCTAGATATCAACACTAACCTTCTTGTTTCTTTAGTTTTGGCCTTTCTTTCATGTCCTTAGACTCTCGTGCTTCTAGAAGAAGAAGAGGATTTTCACATGAAATCAATCCTATTGCTGAAATAGGAAGAAGGACCGTTGTGTTATCTGCCCAACAAAGTTCTCTAAGGAGAACTTTGTCTGATTCATCCAGTTCGTCTTTCTTTGCCTCATATATCATCCACAAGATGGCATCTAGTGGTGTCTCTGGTGCCACTAGAAATGCTTCCTCTTATCAGTCTTCATCTTTTTCAGTGATTGGTAGCTTATATAGCCACCATATCCCTATCCAATCTACCACAAACCCCACCAAATTCATTAAAAAGTATGGGCTTTTCCAGTTTGAATAAGATGCCACAACCACACTGTGGCATGTGTCCTATCCTCTTAACCTAGCACCTGCTACTCGTCCACTTCCTAAATTTAAAGAGAATCTTCCTAGGTTTTCAGAAAATAACACTATCACTACAAACAAACACCTGGTGGAATTTTCTAATGCTTGTCATAAGACAGGGGCCAATGACAATGATACTTTCATCTGCTTATTTTTCAATTCCTTCAAAGGAAAGGCTCTGGTTGATTTTTTTGACCTTCCTCCCAATATTCTATCTACTTGGGAAGAGTTAATATATTGGTTTCAGTCCACTTATGGGCAATCTAAAATCCCAACCGAGAAGTTAAGGGAGTACAATAACATCACCTATAAAGATGGTGAAACCATCAAGTCCTTCAATTTGTGTTTCACCAAGTTATACAATCAAATCCCCGATCTCATTCGATCTCAGAACCAAGCCACTTTCATGCATTACTACAATGCATTTCCTTCCTCCTACCATCATAGGCTTGAGGAAAAATCCATTGATAACCTCGATTCTGCTCTGCATACTTGTTCAGAGTATGAAGAACAACTTCAAAGAAAAAGTCTTCCCCAGGGATAATTGGTTAGACAGACATACATGTCTGCCCTTTTACAACTAGTACAAGATATGAACAATCGTATGATAGTGTATGAGAAGAAAGGAACCATCTCCCCTTTCATCCCTGGAGCTTTATCCTCTTCTACACCCCACTTTAGAAATCTGGTTGAAAACAAATTTCAGCCTAAAGTTATCTTTCCTCGAAGTTGGTGTAACTTCTGTGAGGAACACCATGAGGAAACCACATGTGAGGTAAAGAAGAGTGTTGGAGATAAGATCTTTAGTAAGAGACTAGAAGCTACTATCGTTGTCCTAGATTTTGTAGATATAGAAGATGTCATGGTCATCAACACTAGGAACAAAGTCTATGCTCCCAAGGGAAAATTTGAGCCTCCCCACAGTTCTTTTAGCCCAAACTCATCCTCAAACCCTGCTACTGTTTAGGTTCCTAAGGTTCCTACGAGTCAAGGAAAAAATTTACCTCTCCCCTCTTCCAAGTACAATATCTTGAATCAATTGGTCAACATCAAAGAATATGCAACCCTTCTAGACATGGTTTTCGTCCTTGAACAATAGATGCATCTGAAACAATTCATGGAAGGAAAAGATTCCATTGTAGCCAATATTTCTGAAGAGGTAGACGAAGAGGATTCATCTGTAAATAAAGTAGGTGTACATAACTTTAGATACCCTGTAAAAAATCCCCCTTTTTATATTTCTATAAATATTATGGATAATATTGCCCATTGTTGCGTCATTGATGGCGGTTCGGGCCCAAGTGTGATGTCGAATATTATTATGGAAGAGCTAGGTTTGTCTTGTAAAAATGAAAATGCTAGAAGCATGCTCTCCTATAATATTCTACAACAAACAACCATAGGAGAGATTAAGGATGTGACCTTAGTTTTATGCGCTCATCCTGAAATAAGGTCAACCCTCAACATTTAGGTAATTGATATGCCTGTAATAAATTACTCAATTATCTTGGGAAGAGATTAGAAAGCCTTAACAGGTGGATACCTCTCACTCGATGGGACACATTTATCCATGCCTCGAAATGGTAAAAACATTATAGTTCTTAGAGAGGGAAGGATTTCACCCTACATAGAGAGTGTTCCACAATCTAGTCTAAACTATATCGAAGAGGACCTAGGAGTGTATTCCATCTTTGCTGAGGAGGATAATATTACTTTGGAACAAATCAATTTAGATGATGATATGTGGCACATGCAATTTTATGGTTCATGCTTTAATGAAGGTAATGGGGATAGCATTGTCTTAGTTTCCCTTGTAGGGA
This sequence comes from Picea glauca, assembly GCA_000966675.3. NCBI lineage: Eukaryota > Viridiplantae > Streptophyta > Pinopsida > Pinales > Pinaceae > Picea > Picea glauca. The sequence continues at coordinate 198,047 of JZKD02S0474260.1, forward strand.
AATTCATAAATTATCTTATAGATTGGAGTTTTCTTGTATGAACACTGTCACTGAATTCAAAGATTTATTATTAGGCATTGAAAATGCCTATAATATTGGTTGTAGTAACCTTTCAGTTTTTGGATATTCTGAGCTTGTTGTGAACCTGATATGTAAGATATGCTCTCCAAGCAACAAGATTATGGAACGATACAAACAAACTATTTAGGAGCTTATCTCTGTTCGAGAACACAGGTATTCCAACAGAGGACAAACACCTTCAGTAACCACTCACATAACTAGATAAAAGATCAACACACCGATGTTTTCACGTGGTAAAACCCCTACGGGGAAACATCCACGGCCCCAGCCAACGCGGCCACTTGGAGCAGTTTATTAATGCAAAGAAAAAGATT
>JZKD02S0474260.1:203058-215111 GCA_000966675.3 Picea glauca
TCCTAACTACAAATGCATACTAATGCATACTAAAGAAACACACTTTTACCTAACGACATATTAGACCAAGTAGATCTTAACTAACTCCTAAGTGTCTAAATATCCTAACAATCTCGAACCTTTTATCTTTCAACATCACTCATATTAAGAGGGAGTTGAATACAATGGATGATCGGTTAGTTGTATTTTCATCTTCTCCTAATCAACAACCTTTGCCTCGTAGGCCTGATTGTTCTTTTCAATCTCTATACCGTCCACATATCCCTGACCATGTAGAATCTTGGCAGGCCCTCCCTAACGATGAGAGCATTTGTGCTTTCATTCAAGATTAACATCTTAAGTATAGGGAAATGGCATCCATAGAAGACAACAAGATTTTTAAGGGATTGCCTCCTCTTAGGGGTTCATTTTCGTCAAGTGATGTAGGAAATAAAGAAAAACAAAAAGAAGAGGAGTTACGAAGGAAGTGGGTGAAACCATCTCCTTGAAAATTGGGGCACTCGAATCTTCAAAGAACGTTAAGGTAAGTATCCAATGTTCTGATAAAGAAGAAATGAGGTTTTCCAAGCTACTTGGTGGATTTCAAAAGGTTTCTACTTGGCCTTATAAGGATCTTCGTGGTTTTGATCTTGGTCTTATACATAATTCTATCCCCATTAAGGAAGGCATGAAACCTGCTATGCAGGAACAAAGACCTATTAATTCTACATTTAAAGCAACTTTTCAAAAGTAGTTGAAAATTTTCTTAAGGGTTGGGATTCTTTTTTCAGTTTACCATGAATGGGTTTCCAATTGGGTAACTGTTTCGAAGAACAATGATCATATAAGAAATCGCATCAATTTTTGCACTTTCAGGAAAGCCATTATGAGGAATCCTTTTCCTCCCCTCAGTATGGAAATGGTTTTGCAGTAGGTTGTAGAGTCACAGTTAAGGCCTTTACTTGAAATTTTTTTGGGTTGCAAGAAAATCAAGGTAAAAGGGGCAGACGTTCACAAAACCACTCTTATCACTAATTTAGGTACCATGTCTTATAAATGATTTCCTTCTGGCTTACCTGATGCAAGTACCAATGTTGGCACAGGGGCAGACCCAGGGTTCAATGCTCAAAAGCACACCAACAAAACCCTAACTACCGACCCTTTCAGAAATACCTGCGAAGTAGATGAAGTCTCACCCGAGGTAGAGGTAGGGGTGGTTGCAAGACTCAGGTGTCTACATCCTTAGTTGGGACACAGATCTGTGATTATATCCTTTACAGAGCACTTAGCACCGTTCATTCATCATTATTCACCCTTATTGTACTCCGCAGATAAGATAAAACATCATAGTACTTGCTCAGATATAATATATTTTAGTGCTTAGCAACAACAAAACACATTATATCCTGTAGATCAGCACTAAGCATCCTCATACACATCATATATACTATTCATATACATATAGTGAATCACAAAGCATAAGAAAATATATCTAATTGTGGCATAACACTTAGCAAGATAATGAAAACACAAGGAAGCAACAACACAAAGCATGACACATAGGTTTACGTGGTTCACCCCCACCCTGGGGCTATGTCCACAAAGTCTTCTTCTTCTTTATTAGCTTGGGTCAATCCGATTATAGCACAAATCTCAACTTGTACTCCACATAGGATAGAAGATCTGCACACACCTTTCCAGATCCTCCTTTCCCAAGTAGATCTAGCACGGAGCCTTCCTACAATCCGTGCACTCTGGACTTACAACACTTGCACACATCCCTGCAAGCCTCTTAAAATCATGCACAGAGCATTAACATTCAATCACACAGATCTAATTACTATCACTAAGCCATCGACTCTTCTTACATTGCCTAGCTACTTATTTATACTTTACAACATAGGCCTAAACATGGGTAAACCCATGGGCCAACATCCATTTCCCATTACATTAACCCAAAACCCTAAAAGGGCCCCAAAAGTGGGCCAAGATCCCATGATCTTTGCTACACCTGGCGCTCCATATTTGATAGAATGTCGATGTCCAAAAATGGTCAAATATGACCAAGTGTTCCTTAAAACTTGTTCAAGGGCCAACAGGCCCCCAACACTCACCTGTGACTCATCTCGAGTCACTCTGGTCTGATCAACTCTGCTTTGAATGTCTCGAGCTTGGCCCAAGCTACTTCGACCTATTGTAGTGTGACAACCTCTTGCTCAGTGAACTTCTGGATCACTGTGTCATTTACTGGTCCTTCCATGCACTGTTCTGCGGTGATGACAACTTGTTCAAGCTCGGCTACCTATCTCTCAAATTCAGTGAACAGCTGGCATTCTTTCTCTTGGAGTGGTTGAATTCGTTGAGATACTTCCATCACTTTACTTTGCAGCATGTGTACTTGTTGTTGGGTGGTGCATTGTTTTGGAAATCACTTCATTCTTTCAACTGGGGTCAAGGCCTTCAGCTGCGCCTGTAGCGTATCTGCATGTTATTTTTCTTCTTGGATCTGCGCTTCTAAGTTCTGTAATTCTAGGTTCTCTGTGAGGTTCTCATAAGTTTGGTCACTTCTATCACTCAGCTGCTTATGATGCAGGAACATCGCTCCCAAGCCAGCCATGCACCAGCCAGCCAACCCACTCAGCACATGCATTCAATGAGGAGGAGAGGCACAATGCTCTCATATTCAAATTTTGAATTTGAATCAAGCAAATTTATTGTTTGTAAGGTTGTTAGAGCCAAAACTCCATGCCTATATGCAGGCTTTAGATGTAGATAGGATTTAATGGTTGTGAGGCTGATATCTAGCTCCGATCTAGACTAGACAACCCATTCAATTGTAGAGTTAATGTAATTGAATAGGGTGGGTGAGGATGGAGGGAAGAGCTCGAAGAGCCCCCTCATGTAAAAGATATTTGATATTGTTTTGGGTAGGTAGCAAGAGTTAGAGAAGAGATCAGAGAGGAGGAGCCGAGACTCTGTCAAAGTCTAAGCTTAGGAACACCTTGTAAAGGAGGCATTTGATATTAATACAAACCAGAGTAGTTTTTCCTGCATATTGTCTACGTTGTGTGAATGTCTATGTGTGTTCTATTTATGCTATGAATGTATGTTGTAGATGCACGTTTATAGGGACAGATAGGTTCTTCTATCAGTAGAGTTCCTTGATTTCAGGTTGGATTTCTTTGAGGCTTCATGCTAAGACGACGTGATAGACACTGCGGATTCTGATAGTCAGTACTTAGAGAGCACTTCCGATTCTGCAGAATTTGGACAAAGATGTGCTAGGAGGGCACACCAACTAAAATCATTGACTCAGAGGAAGACCTTAAGGTTGTTGAACACCTTGGAGGCAAAACTGTGTAGAGGAAGACACAATGGAAGACAAAATCGTTGTGAGATTCTATAGAGCTCTGTCAGGAGGGAATTGAGTAGATGCATGGGTTGCATTGACAAAGAACTCCATTGTGAGTTCAAGGAGAGATCAAAATCACTGAGAATTCTGGAAGCTCTGCCAGGAGGGCATTGAGCATGTGCTAGAGTGCACAACAAAACTCTAGTTTGAGTTCATTAAGAGAAGTAGAATCACTGTGGGATTATATGAGGAGAAACTCTGCCAGGAGGGCATTGAGTTGGTGTGAAGAGAAAGCAGAGGAAAGAACTCTTTTGATTTCTGGAACAGAGAAGAGTCTAAGAGAGGATCTTCATAGGGTTGCTGAAAACCCTGCACACTCAGCAAGGAGTTGCTTGAGCAAGAGACTGCCAAGAGGGCATCAGATTCTCCATCTGAGGGAGAAGGAAAAAAGGGTGAATTCCCTTAGAGGTCTGAGCAGCATACAAGCTCAGGACATATAGCACCTTCATTCATGCAGAGACTCTACAAGGGGTATAGGAGTCAAGAATCCTTCCATGGGTTCAGAGCAAGTAAAGTCCAGGAGGGGCAGAGACCTACAAGGAGTGCAAAGGCCGAAGAATCCTTCGAGGATTCAAAGAGAATAAAGCTCAAGAGGGAGAGTGATTTCATGCACAAACCATAGCCGAGAGGTTGTAGAGGCCGAAAGGAGACCCTTTAGAGGGTTTGATTCCGAGGAAGCTCAGGAGGGAAAACATCCTTAGAACGCAGGCGAGACCCAAATTCATAGGGTTCGTAGTGGGGACAAAGGATGAGATCTTTGATAAGTTGAATTATTCCGAGGTTCAAGAAGAAATAGAAGCTCACAAGAGGGATCACAACTTCCGTTGGATCAGGTCGAAGAGAAGATCTGGACCATTGCAGGTTTACGTCCAGGTAGTGACAGAAGGAGAGCACGTAGGAGAAGAAGATCTAAGCCGTCAGATCTTGCACAGATCGTCGACCATCATTAGATCTGGGAGAAGGTGTGTGTGAGTTAAGCTCGCACATGAGCTGAGTAGGGACTCATTAAAATCTTGAAATGACAGAGGCATTTGGGATTTTAGATATTTGGGATTCGACATTTCAGGAATCCCGATGAAAAGAGATCAGGGCACTTCACAGTGAAAGTCCCAAAATAACGAGAGGATCGTGGTCATCCGTTTGTGGGAGGACGCGTGGTAGACATTCGGAAGCCCACAGAGAATCTGCATTTCGGAACATCAGGGTTTCCGATACTGGAAAGTTGAAGGACAAAGGATTGGTCGCATAGGATTCACGAAATCACGAATCCTGAAGTCCCGAAAAGTGCATACAGTTGAGATTTCGGGGAAATCCCTGAAAAGGACTATTTCAGTATTTCGAGTACCAGAAGATGCAGGGGTGAGAATTCGAAACTCTTGACCCATAGAATCCCAAAAGAATCTGAGCCATTGGATCAAGGGAGGCTTTGATTTGTTGATCTTATTCAGAGGAGGAGAACCAGAGGATTCAGGATTTCGGTACTTCGATATTTTGGCTATCGGGAGTACGAGAGGACAACAAATATTTGATGCGTTGAGAGTCACGAAATTCTAAAACGCGAATTCCCAAAGGCGGAGAAGGAGCATTGCCGGGTCACGAGGGCAAGAGCTAGATTTTGGCATACCAAATATTGGGATTTCGGAAATCCTAAGGACATAGGATCTGGGCTCTTAGAAACGGAGACCCTGAAAGGATCAAGGTAATTGATTTGAGAGTGGATCATAGCCATTGATCTTAGCCAGGAGTGAAAATGTTGTATCGGTACTTCGATATTTCAGATACCGGGAAGTCTAGAGAGAATGGACAGGAAGAAGAGCCTTGCATCAGGAAAGCCCAAAACGCGAAAACCCGAAGCTTCTGAGGAAAATAATGGGTTGCGGAGATCTGAGGTATTCATGGTCATTTCAAAGTTCGAAACTTCAGAATTCCGAGGACAAAGGATCGAGCATTTCGACAATTAGAACTCTGAAATTGCGAAATGCGAAATAGAGGAGAGTGAGGCTGTGGCCACACTTGATATCGGGATTTTGGGATTTGTCATTCTGGGGATCCCATAGACATAAGGTCGGAGCATTTCAGCATCAGAAAACCCGAAATCGCCAAAGGAGGAGGAAGCCAGGACACAGGTATTTTCATCATTCCTGAAATCGACTTTTCGGAAGTCTTGAGGATAGCAAGTTGGGTGCTTTGTGTCGATGAAACCCAAGAGGATTGCGGTCATATGAAGAGTGGTCACATGGACCAAAGATATGGCCCAGGGGGCTAATCATCGTTGAGTGCTATTTCAACACTTCGACATTTCGGGGATCAGGGGATCGAGAAGGCAGAGGTTCTCAACATCAGGACTCAGAAAGTCTCGAAACCCGAAATTACTTTGCGGGAAAAGATCGCGGTCATGTTTGAAGGTTGTGTGGAGGTGAAGGACCTGTGGATCAAATATTTGAGGTTTCAGTAGGGAATCAAAGGAGTCACTTTGGCTCGAGGAGGTTTTTGAATGATCCTGCGTGGACCTCGACCCGAGGGTTTGGGGGTCTGCGTCAATTGTGGTATCATAGCTAGACTCTATTTGTATATTTTAGGTAGAGGGAGTAGGAAAGAAGATACTCTGATGCGCGTCAATTGTGGTATCAGAGGTATCTTGCAAAGACAGGCAAAGGAAAACAGAGTGCTGGAAATTCTCTAATGATTGTTTGCAGGTAAGAAGTAGTATAGAAAGACAGTTAGGAGGACTAAAATGAAATGATGGGAATGCTCAGGGTTGCAGAGTGACAGTAGCAGATCTATCAGGAGGACAGATAGATAGCGGGTAGAATGACTACTGAAGGTCATGCACACGGTGGAAAGAACAGCCACCAGCATCAGGAGAACGCCACAAGGGATAAAGATCTTGACAAGATCAGGGAAAGGATGGATGAACTTGCACTGTGGATGCAACAGGATACAAGGTCATAATGGGTGTATGAATGGCCCATGAGGATGAAAGAAAAATGGCCAGTCAGGGAATTGATGGCCAAAATACAATAGAGGCTGTTGAAAATATGGTTGAGGCATGCTGAAAACCTCAACAGACTAAAGGAGAAAATGGTTCAGGTGTGTGAACCAGAGGATGGGAAAAACCTCAGTAGCGAGGATGACATGGGATTAGCTGAAGATCTCAAAGACTTCCAAGAGGGAAGAATGGAAATTCCCAATTTCCAGGAGGGAAATGAGATGAGATCACTGCGGTATCTTATAGACTGTCAGGAGGACAAGGAGGGAAATATAGATTTCCAAATGGGAAATGAGATGGGATCGAAGGATCTCATAGACTGCCAGGAGGGCAGGGCAGGAATCCCATATTGCCAGGTGGGAAAGGGAGAGAAAATGAGGCCATGTGAGAGTCTCATGAACTCAAGAGTGAGTTTAGATCAGCAAGGAGTGCTGACAAGTGAATATTTAGGTGGTTTTATAGGCCATGTGAATGAATATGATGACAAGTTAAAAACTTGCACCATCCAGTAGGAGGATCAAAAGAGAATTCTGACCATTGGAGGAATTGAAATATTCTTGCCACATAGACCAGTTAAGGCGAGAGCATGTGTTACTGATGCAACAACAGAAGGACATCCATCTGTGACTATCGGAGCATTGGAGCAAATGTTAGAGGCTGCCCAAGAAAAAGAAGAAGAAGAACATTTCGAGGAATGGCTCAATATTTTCAGCTAGGAAGCTGAAAAAACTGTAGCATTGAAGCTTGCAGAAGCAGAAGAAGAAGAGACAGACAACATGAGCTTTGTTGATCTATGGGAGCAGATTGAAACCTTGGAGAGAATGGTAGAGGTGCAGAGCATGCACATCCAACAGATGAGGTTGGAAACTGATGCAGGAGATTTCCAGGCCAAGGAGAAACTAGAAGAAGTTGGAGACATACCAGCAAGAGAGATGGCAGTAGAAACACTGTCAAAGGGAGAAGCCGAGCAATAGTACAATAAGAAGACTGCATAGATTAAATATTCAACAGGGTGGCAAGCTAAGGCCACAAGAGATTAAGAAGATGGCATGGGAGATCATGGTGATCTTCCCATCTGCAGAAATAAATTGCAGCAGGGGAGACTGCATGAACAAATCCAGCTAGGACAGTAGCTAGACGAAGTGATCGAATAGATTAGGAAGCTGATGTTGAAGTCAGCACAAGATACTACCAGCGATGAGAATTTGAGCAGAAGCGAGACAACAACAGCAACAAGGCAACAACAGTAGTAGCAACAACAATAGAGAGATGGAGCAGGGAGACAGCTCCAAAGAGTTGTTTGGGATCCAGGAGGATTTCAACAACTAGGGTGGAGAGATCATGAGCAGGAGCTCATGAATTTTTGCAGCAAAGGAGTATGATGCAAGAGAATCTCTCCCAAGCCAGCCATGCGCCAGCCATCCAACCCACTCAGCGCATGCATTCAATGAGGAGGAGAGGCGCAACCCTCTCATATTCAAATTTTGAATTTGAATCAAGCACATTTAATGTTTGTAAGGATGTTAGAGACAAAAAGTTGTGCCTATATGCAGGCTTTAGATGTAGATAGGCTTTAATGGTTGTAAGGATGAGATCTAGCTCCAATCTGGACTAGACAGCCCATTCAATTGTAGAGTTAATGTAATTGAATAGGGTAGGTAAGGATGGAGGGTAGAGCTCAAAGAGCCCCCTCATGTAAACGATCTTTGATCTTGTTTTGGGTAGGTAGCAAGAGTTATAGAAGAGAGCAGGGAGGAGGAGCTGAAACTTTGTCAAAGTCTGAGCTCAGGAACACCTTGTAAAAGAGGCATTTGATATTAATACAAACCAAAGCATTTTTTCCTGCATATTGTCTGTGTTGTGTGAATGTCTATGTGTGTTCTATTTATACTGTGAATGTATGTTGTAGATGCACATTTATAGGGACAGATAGGTTCTGCTATCTGTAGAGTTTTTTGATTTCAGGTTGGAGTTCTTTGAGGCTTCATGCCAAGAGGGCATGACAGGACACTGCGGGTTTTGATAGTCAGTTCTTAGAGAGCACTTCCAATTCTGCGGAATTTGGACAAAGACGTTCTAGGAGGGCACACCAACTGAAATCATTGACTCAGAGGAAGACCTCAAGGTTGTTGAACACCTTGGAGGCAAGACTATGTAGAGGAAGACACAATGGAAGAAAAAATCGTTGCGGGATTCTATAGAGCTCTTCCAGGAGGGCATTGAGCAGATGCATAGGTTGCATTGAGGAAGAACTCCATTGTGAGTTCAAGGCGAGATCAGAATCACTGAGGATTCTGGAAGCTCTGCCATGAGGGCATTGAGAAGGTGCTAGAGTGCACTTAGAATTCTGGTTTCAGTTCATTAAGAGAAGCAGAATCACTGTGGGATTCTATGAGGAGAAACTCTTGTTGGAAAATAATTAACAGATAGTGCATGCTTGTATACTTGTCATTGATGGAAAGTACAACAGTGAAGATGGAATGAGTATAAAAAGTATGAAATAGATGGGAATTATGAGAAGACGCTGCAGCGGATTGTTGGCATATCATCAATGGCAAGATCAGAGTAAGCGAAACAAAGTAAGCTTGGGAGGAGAAGTAGCATTTCTGATCGTTGGATCCCATTTACAATTCTTGATGACTGTCAGATCAAGTGTTGATCGGGACTACTCGGGAGGAGAAGCAACATTTTTTATCGTCAGATCCCATTTACAATTCTTGATGACCATTGAAATCGCGATTTAATCGCAGCTGTCAGATCAAGGTGTGATCTGGACCATCGACTCCATTTCGGAGTTTCGTGACTCGTGAATTGAAGAGGAAATAAATATGACCATTGAAATCACGATATGCGAAATCATGATTTAATCGCAGCCATCGGATCAAGGTGTGATTTGGACCGTCGACTCCATTTCGGAGTTTCGCGACTCGCGACTTCAAGAAGCAAGAAATATGACCATTGAAATCTCGATATGCAAAATCATGATTTAATCGCAGCCATCAGATCAAGGTGTGATCTGGACTGTCAACTCCATTTCGGAGTTTCGCGACTCGCGACTTGGAGAGGCAAGAAATATGACCATTGAAATCACGATATGCGAAATCGCGATTTAATCGCAACTGTAGATTCATCAAGATCGTGGACCGTTGATCTAAGCTTCATTTCGGAGTTTTGCCTATCGCAAATTGGAGTGACAAGGACCTCCATCGAAGGAATCGCGAGATGCGAATTCACGATGATATCTAGATCGTAGATTCATCGAGATCGTGGACCGTTGATATCAGGTCCATCTCGGGGTTTCGGGGATCGCAACTTGGAGAGTCGAGATGCCTCATCTCTAGATTCATGAAATGTGAATTCGCGAAAAGAACTTTTTGCATAAGCGCTTGGTCGTGGCCATGATCATATAGAGGATGGAGCCAATGTATAAAAGATCTGTTTCGGAGCTTCGGAACTCGTGACATGGAGACTCAATATGTCTCATCACAGAATCTCTGAATTGCGAAAGTGTGAAATAGGTAAATAACACAATAACCCATCAGAGTAAATCCAATGATGCAGGTGAATCTGAGCATAATCGAAGGGATATTGTTGCACATCATAGTGTAACTGCTAGAAACCACTGATGGTTTCTGCCAGAGGACTCAAAGACACTTCGGGGTGATTGACAGAGGAGATGAAGAGTCTCTGGGAATCTTCAAGAGGGATGAAGATTCTTGTGGAGGTGATTGACAGTTGGATGCACATTGAATCTTGTAACTGGAAAAAAGAAGGTGAGCTCGACTGTCACAGAGAAGACGTAGAGTCTCAACTGCCACAGAGGCTGAGGAATCTCAGCATAACATACAGTGATGCTGAACGAGTGGAAAAACGGCCAGAGAAGCTAAAGAGTCACGATGATGATCAGACAGAGAACTTGAGTTGTGGAGGATATCGACGTGGTGTGAGTATGTAGAGGTATTGCACACATTGCATGCATAAGGTGCACAAAAGCTATAAATACACAGTACAGAGAAGATATGGGGTTGTTGTTGTTGTTGGATTGTTGTGGATGTTGTTGAAGGTGATTCATGCATGAAGAAGGATCAGAGTGCAGCAGTTGAAAATAACAGAAGAAGAACTGTGCAGTGAATGGACATGGTGCACAGAGCATAAAAGCAGAAGAACAGAATGGGCAGCGGATGCATGCTGGAATACAACAAGGAAGTCTGAGTAGCAAAATCTTGCAGAACAGTGATGAGACTAGTAAGCTGTTATTGAACACTATATCACTGTAATAGGTTTCAGTATTTCATATTCATAATCCAGGGAGGTTGGGAGGTGCTAGGGAGGACTGGTGTCCTCAGAGGTTCAAGTGGGGGCTTGAACACATGGAGTTGGTGCTTCCTTCTAGTTGGTGCTAGAGAAACCAAGGAGTTGGTGCTTCCTTCTAGTAGGTGCTAGAGGAAAACAGAGAGTTGGTGCTCTCAACAAGTTGCAGCTTGCAAAATAGAGGTTGCAGCCTCACAATGAGTTGGTGCTCAAATGTATGATAATGTAAAGAATGCAAATAATACTTATCATATAAAGAAGAATAGGTTTTTACCTTGTATGGGTTTCCTTTGGAAATATTTGTCTCTGTGTTTCTCATATATGTGACTGATGCTGAATGTGCCATTGTTCATTTCCCTGCACTATTGTGATCATCATTGAGTGCCTTGTAAATATTTTAAAAGAAGCATAATTTTTTAAGCACGGATCAACTGATTCACCCCCCCTCTCAGTTGGTCAACAATTGGTATCAGATCCAACCCCTTTTATCTAAGGGTAGATCCTAGAGCTTAAACATGTCAATCCGTGAAGGAAATTCAACCAATAAGGCCCCTCTGTTCAATGGAACAAACTTTGCCTTCTAGAAATGTAGAATGAGAACCTACATAATGTCGTTAGGTGTAGATGTCTGGGATGTGGTAGATACTGGCTATGTAAAGCCAATTGTGATAGCTAATAAGGATGACAAACTATAATTTAGCTTCAATGCTAAGGCTATGAATGCTATCTTGAGTGGGCTTGCAGAAGTAGAATTCATAAAAGTTATGCACCTAGGAACTGCCAAATAAATGTGGGAAAAACTCATTAGCAGCTATGAGGGTAATGAGAAAGTAAAGGATGCAAAGCTTCAAACCTATAGAATACAGTTTGAAAAACTAAAGATGAATGAAGATGAAACTGTTGGAAAATACTTTCTAAGAGTAGAAGAAATGGTAAATGCAATGAAGGCACTTGGTGAAACAATTGATGAACCTTCTTTAGTTCATAAAATCTTGAGATCTCTCCCAAATAGGTTCAACCCGAAGGTCTCTGCTATAGAATAACTTAATGATCTAAAAACCTTGGGGTTTGATCAACTTCTAGGAACATTGAATGCATATGAAATGAGAATAGTTAAAGATAAACCTACCTCCAAAGAAGCATCATTTAAAGCAGACAAGAATGAGGATTCTGAGCCCGATGAAATTGAAGCAAAATTTGTGAAGAGACTGAAGAAGGGATCATGCAAATACAAAGGTAAATTGCCCTTCAAATGTTTCAACTATGGTAGGATAGGTCATTTTGAAAATAAATGTCCCCACAAAGGAAAGGATCAGACATGTGATGATGAGGAGAAGTACAAACACATAAATTTCTTTAAAG
>JZKD02S0474260.1:217232-239192 GCA_000966675.3 Picea glauca
AGGAACAAAGCAAGGTTAGTCTGTAAAGGCTATGCTCAGATAGAAGGACTGGATTTTGATGAAACATTTGCGCCCGTAGCAAGATTAGAAGCTATCAGAATGTTTCTTGCCTATGAATGTCATAAAAGGTTTAGATTCTACCAAATGGATGTCAAGTCAGCCTTTCTTAATGGAGATTTAAGTGAAGAAGTCTATATGGAACAACCAGAGGGTTTCAAACTATTTGATAACCCTGACTTAGTATGCAAGCTGAAGAAATCTTTATATGGTTTAAAACAAGACCCTCGAGCCTGGTATCATAGACTGGATATGTATCTCAAAGACAAGGGGTTTAAGAGAGGAACAACTGACAACAATCTGTATATTAAAACAGAGGATAATGATTTGCTCATCGTATTGGTCTATGTAGATGACATCATCTTTGGATGTAATAAGGATTCATTGGTACAATGGTTTTCTTCTACCATGGAGTCTAAATTTGAAATTTCTATGATAGGAGAACTATCATTTTTTCTTGGTCTACAAATTACTCAGAGGTCCGAAGGGATGTTCATTTCTCAAGAAAAATATCTAAGAGAAATGCTGAAAAGGTTTCAAATGGAAGATTCTAAACCTGTGGGTACACCCATGGTAACTGGATGTAAATTAAACAAGGATGATGATTCACCTGATGTTGATCAAAGGTCATATCGATCAATGATAGGCATCCTGTTGTACATCACAACATCTCGCCCAAACATAATTCATGTTGTAGGAGTAGTATTAAGATATCATGTTGCACCTAAACATAGTCATTTGCAAGCTATCAAAAGGATATTCAGGTATTTGAAAGGGACAATGACTTATAGTTTGTGGTATCCTTGAAATCAAAATTTCCAGTTAACTACTTATTCAGATGCAGATTGGGCAAACTATGTTGATGACAGAGAAAGCACCAGTGGAGGAGAATTCTTTCTGGGTGACTCATTAGCTGCATGGCTTAGTAAAAGGCAAGGATCCATTTCATTATCCACTACAGAGGCAGAATACATTGTTGTTGCTACTTGTTGCACACAAATTTTATGGATGATACAAACTCTTGTAGATATGAAGGTAACCTACACTAATCCCATTCCAATTCACTGTGATAACACCAGTGCCATTAGTGTCTCCAAGAATCCTGTTCTTCATTCCAAGACTAAGCATATTCCAATAAAGTACCAATTTCTCCGAGAACGAGTTACAAACAAAATTGTTCAACTGAATTATATACCTTCTACAGAACAGATTGCAGATATATTTACAAAACCATTAGCAGAAACCCCTTTTGGATATCTTCGTCAAAAGTTGGGGGTTATAATTTCTTGTGTCTAATCTGTTCACCTGGTCAGGGGGAGTACTTATTGAATATCTGGTGTATTTCCAAGATGCTCATAGTTGACAGGGGGAGTATGTATTGCAACAGCTCAGGGGGAGCATGTTTCTTCTTTGACATTGATGTCAAAGGGGGAGAAAAGAGTCTGGGAGGAGAGTCTGAATGCATGCTGGGAGAGTCCAAATGAATGTGGGTGCTTGTGTTTCCATCAATTCCAAAGGGGGAGATTGTTGGAAAATATTTAACAGATAGTGCATGCTTGTATACTTGTCATTGATGTAAAGTACAACATTGAAGATGGCATGAGTACAAAAAGTATTAAATATATGGGCATTATGAGAAGATGTTGCAGAGGATTGTTGGTAGATCGTCGATGGTAAGATAAGAGTAAGCGGAACAAAGTAAGCTCTAGAGGAGAAGTAGCATTTCTGATCATTGGATCCCATTTACAATTCCCGATGACCATCAGATCAAGTGTTGATCGGGACTTCTCGGGAGAAGAAGCAACATTTTTTATCATCAGATCCCATTTACAATGCCCGATGACCATTGAAATCGTGATATGAGAAATCATGATTTAATCGCAGTCGTTAGATCAAGGTGTGATCTGGACCGTCGACGCCGTTTCAGATTTTCGCGACTTGCGACTTGAAGAGGCAAGAAATATGACCATTGAAATCGCGATATGCGAAATCGTGATTTAATCGCAGACGTCAGATCAAGGTGTGATCTGGACCGTCGACTCCATTTCGAAGTTTCGCAACTCGTGACTTGAAGAGGAAAGAAATATGACCATTGAAATCACGATATGCGAAATCGCGATTTAATCGCATCCATCAGATCAAGGTGTGATCTGGACCATCGACTCCGTTTCAGAGTTTCGCGACTGGCGACTTGAAGAAGCAAGAAATATGACCATTGAAATCGCGATATGTGAAATCACTATTTAATCACAACCGTCAGATCAAGGTGTGATCTGGACTGTCGACTCCATTTCAGAGTTTCACGACTCGCGACTTGGAGAGGCAAGAAATATGACCATTGAAATCACGATATGTGAAATCGCAATTTAATCGCAACTGTAGATTCATCGAGATCGTGGACCATTAATCTAAGATTCATTTTGGAGTTTCGCCTATTGCAACTTGGAGTGACAAGGACCTCCATCGAAGGAATCGCGAGATGCGAATTCACGATGAGATCTAGACCGTAGATTCATCGAGATCGTGGACCGTTGATCTCATCTCCATCTCAGGGTTTCGGGCATCGCGACTAGGAGAGTCGAGATGCCTCATCTCCATATTCACGAAATGCGAATTTGCGAAAATCACTTTTTTCATAAGCGCTTGGTCGTGGCCATGGTCATATAGAGGAAGGAGCCAACGTAGAAAAGCTTTGTTTCATAGCTTCGAAAATCATGACATGGAGACTCAAGATGTCTCATCGCAGAATATCCAAATTGTGAAAGTGTGAAACGGGTAAATAACATAAGAACCCATCAGAGTAAATCCAATGATGTAGGTGAATCTGAGCATAATCGAAGGGCTATTGTTGCACATCACAGTGTAACTGCTAGAAACCACTGATGGTTTCTACTAGAGGACTCGAAGACACTTTGGGGTGATTGAAAGAGGAGATGAAGAGTCTCTGGGAATCTTCAAGAGGGATGAAGATGCTCATGGAGGTGATTGATAGCTGGATGAGCATTGAAGCTTGTAACTGGAATAGAGAAGGTGAGCTCAACTGTCAGAGAGAAGAAAAAGAGTCTCAACTACTAGAGAGGATGACGAATCTCAGCATAACATACAGTGATGTTGAATGAGTGGAAAAATGACCAGAGAAGCTAAAGAGTCACGATGATGATCAGACAGAGAACTCGAGTTGTGGAGGATATTGGCGCGGTGTGAGTATGTAGATGTATTGCATGCATTGCATTCACAAGGTGTACAAAATCTATAAATACACAGTACAAAGAAGAGATGGGGTTGTTGTTGTTGTTGGGATTGTTGTGGATGTTGTTGAAGGTGATTCATGCATGAAGCAGGATTAGAGTGTAGCAGCTGAAAAGAACAGAAGAAGAAATGTGCAGCGAATGGACATGGCGCACAGAGCATAAAAGCAGAAGAACAGAATGGGCAGCGGATGCATGCTGGAAGACAGCGAGGAAGTCTGAGTAGCAAAATCTTGCAGAACAGTGATGAGACTGGTAAGYTGTTATTGAACACTATATCACTGTAATAGGTTTCAGTATTTCATATTCATAATCCAGGGAGGTTGGGAGGTGCTAGGGAGGACTGGTGTCCTCAGAAGTTCAAGTGGGGGCTTGAACACAATGATTTGGTGCTAGAGAAACCAGGGAGTTGGTGCTTCCTTCTAGTAGGTGCTAGAGAAAAAAAAAAGAGTTGGTGCTCTTAGAAAGTTGCAGCTTGCAAAACAGAGTTTGTAGCCTCACAATGAGTTGGTGCTCAAATGTATGATAATGTAAAGAATGTAAATAATACTTATCATATAAATAAGAAGAGGTTTTTACCCTGTATGGGTTTCCTTGAGAAATATCTGTCTCTGTGTTTCTTATATATGTGACTGATGTTGAATGTGCCATTGTTCATTTCCCTGCACTATTGTGATCATCATTGAGTGCCTTGTAAATATTTTAAAAGAAGCATAATTGTTTAAGCACGGATGAACTGATTCACCCCCCCTCTCAGTTGGTCAACAACTCTGCCAGGAGGGCATCGAGTTGGTGTGCATAGAGAGAACAGGAAAGAACTCTTTTGAGTTCTGGAACAGAGAAGAGTTCAAGAGAGGATCTTCACAGGGTTGTTGAACACCCTGCAAACTCAACAAGGAGTTTCTTGAGTAAGAGACTGCCAAGAGGGCATCAGATTCTCCATCTGAGGGAGAAGGAAAAAAGGGTGAAGTCCCTTAGAGGTCTGAGCTGCAGACAAGCTCAGAACAGATAACACCTTCATGCCTGGAGAGACTCTGCAAGGGGTGTAGGAGTCGGGAATCCTTCCACGGGTTCAGAGCAAGGAAAGTGTAGGAGGGACAGAGACCTGCAAGGAGTGTAGAGGCCGAAGAATCCTTCAGGGATTCAAAGAGAATAAAGCTTAGGAGGGAGAGTGATTTCATGCACAGACCATAGCCAAGAGGTTGCAGAGGTCGAAAGGAGACCCTTTAGAGGGTTTGAGTCCGAGGAAGCTCAGGAGGGACAACGTCCTTAGAACGCAGGCAAGACCCAAATTCACAGGGTTTGCAAAGGGGACAAAGGATGAGGTATTTGATAAGTTGAATTCTTTCCAGGTTCAGGAAGAAACAAAATCTCACAAGAGGGAGCACAAATTCCGTTGGATCAGGCCGAAGAGAATATCTGGACCGTTGCAGGTTTATGTCCAGGTAGCGGTAGAAGGAGAGCGCAGAGGAGAAGAAGATCTAAGCCATCAGATCTTGCATAGATCGTTGACCATCATCAGATCTGGGAGAAGGTGTGCATGAGTTAAGATCGCACATGAGATGAGCAGAGACTCATTAAAATATCAAAACGACAGACGCATTCGGGATTTCAGAGATTCAGGATTCAACATTTCAGGAATCCCGATGACAAGAGATCGAGGCACTTCACAGTGAAAGTCCCGAAACAATGAGAGGATAGTGGCCATCCATTTCTTGGAGGACACGTGGCGGACATCCGAAAGCCCATCGAGAATCCGCATTTTGGCACATCGGGATTTCAGATACTAGAAACTTAAAGTACCAAGGATTGGTCATGGAGGATTCATGAAATCGCGAATCCCAAAGTCTCAAAAAATGCATACAGTTGAGATTTCGGGGAAATCCACGAAAAGGACTATTTCAATATTTCAGCTACCAGAAGATGCAGGGGTGAGCTTTCAAACCTCTTGACCCAAATAATCCTGAAAGAATCTGAGCTGTTGGATCAAGGGAGGCTTTGAGCCATTGATCTTGTTCAGAGGAGGAGAACCAGAGGATTCAGGATTTCGATACTTTGGTATTTTGGCTACAGAGAGTATGAGAGGATAGTGAAGATTTGATGCCCTGAGAGTCATGGAATTCTAAAACATGAATTTTTGAAGGCGGAGAAGGAGAATGGATGGGTCACAAGGGCAAGAGACAGATTTCAGCATACCAGATATCGGGATTTCGGAAATCCTGAGGACATAGGATACAGGATCTTAGGAATGGAGACCCTGAAAGGATCAAGGTCATTGATTTGAGAGTGGATCATAGCCGTTGATCTCAGCCAGGAGTGAAAACGTTGTATCGGTACTTCAATATTTTGGATACCGGGAAGTCTAGAGAGCAGGGACAGGAAGAAGAGCCTTGCATCATGAAAGCCTGAAATGTGAAAACTCGAAGCTACTGAGGAAAATAACGGGTCGGGGAGATCTGAGGTATTCGTGGTCATTTCGGAGTTCGGAACTTTGAGAGTTCCGAGGACAAAGGATCAAGCATTTCGATAATTAGAACTCCGAAATCGCGAAATGCGACATAGAGGAGAGTGAGGTTGTGGCCACACTTGATATCGGGATTTCGGGATTCGGCATTCCGGGGATCTCGTAGACATAATGTCGTAGCATTTAGGCATCGAAAAACCCGAAATCGCAAAAGGAGGAGGAAGTCGGGACACAGGTATTTTTGGAATTCCGAAAATTGGCTTTTCGGAAGTCTTGAGGACAGAAAGTTGGGCACTTTGTGTCGATGAACCCCAAGAAGATTGTGGTCATATGAAGAGTGGTCACATGGACCAAAGATATGGCCCAGGGGGCTAATCTTCGTTGAGTTCTATTTCAACATTTTGGCATTTTGGGGATCGGGGGATTGAGAAGGTAGAGGTTCTCGACATCAGGACTCAGGAAGTCCCAAAACCCGAAATTACTTTGCGGGAAAAGATCGCGGTCGTGTTTGAAGGCCTTGTGGAGGTGAAGGACCTGTGGATCAAATATTTGAGGTTCCAGTAGGGAATCAAAGGAGTCTCTTCGACTCGAGGAGGTTTTTGAACGATCCTGCGTGGACCTCGACCCGAGGGTTTGGGGGTATACGCCAGCTTACATTCCAAAGCCAAGGTTTTTAATCTATCAAATACGTTACAGGAAATTGCCTCCATTAGATCTCTGACTTCTTGTGGAGTCTCGGGAACGGTACGAAGTTCCAGATATATGATGCACTGCTGAAGTTGTTGGATTACTTCTTCAAGTTGTTCCACCTGTTGTGGGACATGTTCTTTAATTTTCACTTCGATGACCATCACAGAGCGAAGTGCTCTGTGAAATCTTTCTTGTACTTCAAGTTGCTCTGCTAGCAACTGGTCCTTGCTCTGTTGTAATTGTGGTTTTTCCTCCTCCCACTTCACTTGTAAGGCAAGTTGATCCCGTTCTTCCTTCCTTTGTTGTACTCTATGTGTGATTTGTACTTGTGCCAAAGCCTGGGTGGCTTGCATTATGTCTTCTTGAGCTCGTTGAAGGCGAGATTCAACTTTCTTAGTGATCTGGCATAATTGGGTGGGCTCATTAGTTGTTCCTGTTGTTTCAATTGTCATTGGCACCATAGAAAATTCTCTGTTGGACTGGAGTGCCTGTTGCACTTCTTGAAGTTCACCCTTGATCCAGATGAATACCTCCTCCTGCTTCTCTTCTTACTTTTCTCCAATTTCTAGTGAGCTATCATTCAGCGCAGCGATCAAGAAGTCGAATTCGTCCTATGTGAGGGTAGTCTTAAACTTAGTCCGAGTGGCCTTAGCATTCTTTTGGGATGAGGGATTTGGTGGGGTAATATTCCTTTTCTTGGAGGGATCCTCCTCCTCTCTAGGTGGAGTAACCTCGCCTTTGTTTTGCTCAACTTTTATGCCACCTAGTTCTTCACCATCACCTCCCTTCGCAGGTGAGATCGAAGTAGTCTTCATGGATGTGCTATGGATATCTTGAACTTCCACATCCTTCTTAGTCTTCCGTGGTCCAGCTGTATTTGGCATAGATTCAAGGCTATCCACGTTGAACATTTCTGCGGGGTATGCTTGAACAAGGAGGTTCGCCGACCATTCCTTGGTAATATGCTCCAAGTATTCTTCTATCAACTTGTAGTACGACTGGATTTGTTGTTTGTGCTCATCAACGCGCGTTGTGATATAGGTGAAGTGGCAGTCTACACTGAATTTGATCAAAAGTCTAAACCTATGAAGTGTGTTTGGTGTGATGCGTGGTGTAGACTGGATTGCATTCTTCAATTGATTGTAATAAGCGTGGAATACGACATTGGACTGCCGCTACTTGTTCATGTCGCTGGAGTACCACAATGTACAGAACTTCGTGGCTAGTGGTTTGAAGGGTTCGATCTCCGAAAAAGTGGCACCTTCTGGTAGCTCCCAAGCAATGAAAGTGATGAGTATGAGCAACCAACTAAAGTGGAACTCATACCCTTGGTATTTCTCTTGTCTACAGTCAAGTTCTAGCTGATTTACAAGGTACTTTTCCCATTTCATTTGTAGTCCCTCCACGCACTTCCCTGTGAGGTCAACTACAAATCCGGTCACCTGTGTGGGTCTTTTTTTACAGACTAAATTCCCTGTGATCAGTTGGAAACCGAGGTGCACTTCTGCGTTCTCAATGGAGACTACCTTGTAACCTCACATGCCCTTCTCTAGATCGCCATATGTGTCTTTTATTCGCTGGGCGAGAGTGTGATATGCGGTCGTTCCAGGGTAAAACTCCTGTGGGTCAAGGCCCTACATGCTTATCCCTGTGATTTGATTGATCAGAATTGGATCCACAGTGATGCGGTGGTCCAACCATAAGTATCCTCCGTGGTAGCAGGACAACAACAATCTGACGCATGCATTCACTTCCTGATGCCTCCCGAAATGAGGAATATTCATTACATTGAGGAGGGTTGACTTTGTGAGGTTATGGGTCCATTGTTGAGGGACAATCTTTGATTTCCTCCCTTTTTTGATAGTTAAGTACCTGTGTGGGGATAACATACTGTAAACCTTACGATCTCCAAGGTTACAATCACTAAATTTCAGCATTGTGAGCTTATCCTGGTCAACATGGACTGAGTGCACCCCTTTTAGGAGGTACGCAGTGACCACAACATAGTCGAAGTCTCTGGATACAATGTCTCTATTCATTGTGCCTCTTAGTGGTGGGATATACTTAGGTAATATACTTGGGATCATTTTCACAGTGGTGAAGTCATTTTCGAGCTTAGATCATCTTTACGAAGGCAGTTGGGATGGTCCAGCTCGAGCAGTGGAGGGGGAAGCTGACAATTCTCCCGAGGACGATGCCTGTACACATGTAGACATTCCTCTCTCTGACATGACTCTCTCATTCATTAAGTCAATTAGAACTTCTTCAATGATTTTCTCAGCAGTGTTGAGCTCGTCTGACATACAAACTTGGGTCAGCTAGCTTGGGTGCGAAAGGAATTCAGAAACTACAGTGAATAGTATGGGAACAAGGTAATGATCTCGGGGTGGGTTAATATCAGGTTTAGTGCTTAGATTCTCACTTAGAAAAAATTATTCTCGGTGCGTGGCGTGATGGAATAAGTAGGGAAACTTAGTAACGGTTTGATGGCAATGGTTATGATCCTTCATTAACTCTGGTTCGACCCGTTATGGTGCGTTTCAATGGTTGGATGATGAACCTTTATTGATTTTCTTCCCATTTGGAGCAGAAGTCGAATGGATATATTGGCCCTAACGAATATATTTCTTCGTCATGGTGAAGTACTCTATGTCGTTGTTCTGATATCTCGACGAAGTTCCAATTTTGCAATTTTTCTGTCTGTGAAGTATCCTCTAGAACTTCTTGTAACCTTATAGTATTAGCCCTTTTCTTTCTTAACTTTCTAGCCTTCTTCCTAGTGAGCTTCGTCTCAGTAATGCTTTTACCATTCTGATGCTTATCTTCTATGGTCTTAGTTACTTCGTGTTGTTGAAAGTCTTTCCTAGGTTTCCTTGATAATACTTATTCTATATCAAAAATAGGTAACTCAATCTTCTACAGATCTTGTAGTGTTCTCTTAGCCTTGACATCGGAGTTGCTAGTATTAAATATCTGTGATCTCCTCTTCTGTTCTTCAATCAAGTGTGCGATCCTTCTGATCATAAATTCTTTTAACTCTTGCTTCTTTTGTTCCAAAACTTCTTCTTCCTCTTTTTGTCTGGCTTGTTCTCTATCAATCCAAGGTTTTCCTATGAGCATGGTAAATGGTGCATTGGCTTCAACAAATTTAATAATCTCAAAGTCTTCCTCTGTCGAAGTTCCATTGGAATTCATAGGTATCCGGGCGAGCCTTCCACATAGGTTTACTAGCTTTCCTCTATATAAACTTGTTCCTCCTAGGGAAGGGATCACGACAGGCTTTCCTATAGCTTCCCAAGTTCTTTCTGGCATAATGTTCACTTGTGTTTCTTCATCAAGAATACAATCAATGTCAAAGTCCCCTATTCTTTCTTTGACTTTCTCCTTTTCTTTGAATATCTATGATAGCCTAACATGTCGATGATCATTCAAGGTGTCTTTCATCTATAGCAATATCTTTTATGATTCCTTCTGATTTTCTACTATTTCTGGATCTGCCTTAGGGTTTTCTTCATTCAGATTCATTCTTTCAAGCTTAGCAATCATTCTAGGGAAATCCAACACTTCATGGTCCAAATCTCTGCAACAGAGACAACTAGGTCTTTCACCAGGGCATTCCTTAGCAAGATGTCTCGATCTTCTGCAACTGTAACAGAGGGTTAACCCTCTCTTTCGTTTAAATGTTCCCCAACTTCTTCTGTATTGCACACCAAGATCACAATAGCTAGCCTACAAAAGACTCTTTCTAGGATCCTGCATCCACTTGCTAGTCCAGACATTCTTTCTATGCATAGGTATAACATATCTATCATTATACTTATCAGATCTATTCATATCAAACTTTCTTTCATCTATTAATGCCCTAGTTTTGAAACTAGGACAAAATCTATCAAGCATACCTAGATCCATGCTTTAGAAACAAAAAAAATTCACTTATATTACTCCTAGAGAGCACAAATCTTTCAGATCTAAAAACTTTTGACTATTATTACCTTTATTAGAGCACAGAGCTTACAAATCTTACCTCTTTTCTGCAGATCTGACTTCTTTCTTTCAGAAATTTCTACTTTTACTTTTCTTAAAGCACAGAGAATTCAGATATCGCTTCTTTTCTTTGGATCTAATCTTCCTTTCTTCAAATTTGACCTTATTCCTAGCACAAATATTCATTGGTCGAGTAAAACGCTGCGCACTAGGGCAACAGATCTACACACAGAGCTTTCTTTTGCACAAAGTTTCTTCTTCCTTAGTTCCCAGCAATCACAGTTTCAGGTCCCGACAAAGGAACCATTTGTTGGCATAGGGGCAGACCTAGGGTTCAATGCTCAAAAGAAAACCAACAAATCCCTAAATACCGTCCCTTTCGGTAACACCTACAAAGCAAATGAAGTCTCACCCGAGGTAGAGGCAGGGGTGGTTGCAAGACTTAGGTATCTACAACCTTAGCTGGGACAAAGATCTGTGTTTATATCCTTTACAGAGCACTTAGCACCGTTCATTCATCATTATTCATCCTTATTTTACTTCGTAGATAAGACAGCACATCGCAGTACTTGCTCATATATAAGATATTTTAGTGCTTAGCAACAAAAAAACATATTATATCCTGAAGATCGGCACTAAGCATCCTCATACACATCAGATATACTATTCATATACATCTATTGAATCACGAAGCATAAGAAAATCTATCTAATTGCGGCATATCACTTAGCAAGATAATGAAAACACAAGGAAGAAACAACACAAAGCATGATACACAGGTTTACATGGTTCACCCCCACCCTAGGGCTATGTCCACAAAGTCTTTTTCTTCTTTATTATCTTGGGTCAATCCAATTACAACACAGATCTCAACTTGTACTTCACATAGGACAGGAGATCTACACACACCTTGCCATATCCTCCTTCCCCAAGTAGATCTAGCACTCAGCACTTACATCACGTGCACTCAGCCTTGCAAGCCTCTTACAATCATGCACATAGCATTTACATTCGATCACACAGATCTAATTACTAGCACTAAGCCATCGACTCTTCTGACATTGCCTAGATACTTATTTATACTTTACAACGTAGGCCTAAACATGGGTAAATCCATGGGCCAACATCCCTTTCCCATTACATTAACCCAAAACCCTAAAAGGGCCCCAAAATTGGGTCGAGATCCCGTGATCTCTGCTTCGCCTGCTGCTCCATATTTGACAAGGTATCGATGTCCAAAAAGGGTCAAATATGACCAAGTGTTCCTCAAAACTTGGTCAAGGGCCAACAACCGATTTTAAAAAACCTATACACACAACTCTTGATGAATTGATCAACATCCATATCTACGTTGATGATCTAATCATATACATTAAACGGATGATAATTACCTCGGAGTTCCAAGTGATATTTTTGGGTTCTTTCAAAATTTCTTGTCCTGGATACTGACTCTTACATTCTAATGGATTTACTGGAGCAATTGTTTTCATACAACACTAACGATTCTCACTCGAAACATTGTGAGGGACCAACACGAAAATTTCTAATGCTGTTTGGATTTTCTGTATACTAGTAGCTTAGCTCTGCTTTCATTTTTGTGCTTCTCTTTTCCGCTTTACAATAGTGTGACTTTTTCTTCCTGTGTTAAAACTTTTCTTGCTGCTTTTTCATTTCTGTCTTTTATTGATGTTGTTTTAATTTTTTCAATTCTACTTCTACCATGATTTTGTTTCCTACCATCTTTTAGTTAATTTGGTCAAAATAGGATGATTGGATTAGTTCTGCCATAGTGACACTCCTGCAAAGCATTGCTAGTCAATAAAAATCAAGCTTACATAGTTGTTACGATGTTTCACTTGAAGCATACTTGAATTTGTTATCTGCTTTCACTGTCATCTTATAAAGAATTGGTTTTATCCTTCTTCTTCTTTCCATTTCTTCATCCATTTTGAGATTTTAAAGAGAAAATCCGTAATTTTTCTCCTTGAAGTAAAGAGAAGATTTTGGTTGAATGATTATGCATACAGTGGTAAAAATCATCATACCTAACATTTTTTATGAGTGATTCCCAAATTCCCAGTCATTTTTCCATTAAATCCGCTCACTTCCCCATGTTGCATAATCTTCCTGGTTATATCTTCTTGACCTGTTGTTCTTGGTCTACAAAACCATGAGTTCTGAGTTCTAAATCTATTGAAAACAAATTTCCCTGTGGATTCGCCAGTTTGTCAACGATTAAAAAATCGTAATGAATTTTTTGCCCACAAAGTATTGCTAAAGCCTATTATTATAAGCTAAGAAGATAAATAATACTAGTAGGTGGGACCCCTTTGTAGATTGGGAGAAAATATCTAGATCTATTTGATGTTGTGCCACTGTTCGAAATTGCTTACATTGTTGATGAGATCTTGTTTTTATTGGCAATGGATTGGGCTTATTATGTGTTGGTTCTAATTGCGACAATCAGATGATGGATAAGGCATGTTTTTTTTACTGCTCTAGGCTCAATTTTCTTGTTACGATGGTCTATGTTATCATTTCTATATGTTCATGGATTCCTTACTGTGACACCTGCACAATAAACATGTTAGAAACAACACATAAGAGCAGTTGAAAATAAGTAAAGAAGTATAACAAAATGAAAAAGGAAGGAATCGAACTATGCTCTTATGCTACACTACATGCATTGAAATTTAAATGATTGTTGTTATCCTAGCTAATAAGTTAATGGCTATGCAATTTTTTGAGTTATATAGTTGATATGCATTATGGTTAAGTTGACAATGGTAAGATATGATGTGGGTGGTGCGTTTGACAAGTGATATATGCTAATTCCAATGCATGTTTTAAATGAATGGTTAATTGATTAATGGTTGGTGTGTACTGAGAAATTAAATGACTAGAGGGTGGAGGCGACATGCATTTACTGCACATCACCCTTACTCTTTCCAATGGCCGCCACCCTAGTCAGGTTATTGTTCAACTGTGTTTGTTGTGGTTAGGCTTCGAATTTCAAGCAGAGGGAGAATGACTCAACCAACGTTTTTAAGGTGCTCTTGGTTACAGGTATGCCTTTTTTTCCATCCATGAATTTGATCTAGTTATGAAATAGATAGTGGCTCGACATGTATGGGTTCGTGCTTTCCTTGAGTCGGGAAACAATGTTAATTGGTGGTAGTTTTCTGGAATGAATCGTTGGTGGTTTTTCATTGAAATGAAGTTTGAAGTCACAATGGTATTGGTTGTTCTGAGCGTTAGTAGCCATAAAGGCTCTCTGTCATCCTTGTTGGTTTTAGTTGGAGGATTTTTTTTGGTCTAGAGTGGCTGGCTGTCTTCACGCATTCGTATCACCATACCCAGCCTTTGGTTTTTATGGGGTTTAATGGGTTGGAAGAACCTTGTGTCACTATGCATTATTCACTTGGGTATTGGGTTGTTCATGCTACTAATGGTCGCACAGTGGGTTATATTGCTTCTTCTCGGCTATGTTTCATCTCAACATTGTTAGTTGGTTGGATGGGAGAACCACGAGGGTTATACCCTGCCTGTGCTAAGTATCATTACAGGGCCAAAATGGAGCCTTGCTCCTTTGTTCATAGCCTCTCCTGTCACAAAAATTTTCACCCTGTTCGTAAAGTCAATTGTGGTATACCCTGTATGTGCACTATTGGTCTCAGAGGTTTTTACCAATGAGAGGAATTGAATCTAGCCTCCCTGTGTTGGTCCACAGAGAAAACCCTTGATTTCTCAAGCCCAAGTGTTGCTAGAGGGGACCGTTATGGCCTATCGGGTATACTGTTGGTTGTTATGGATTGGTGGTGTATTGTCGATAGAGTTGATTACTGGCTCGCCCCATTGATTATGTGATAGTGTTGTTGGTTTTGGTATCTAGATACTGCATTTGTTTTTATAATTAAATGGATAAGCTCAACATAGTTAACTGGAGGATTGTTAAATCGAGTACACAGTCGTTGTCCTAGTGATCATTGAATTGATTAAGTCACAACATTGCTTCGTGCATGATGCGTGGGTATATGTGTCGTTCCTACAACATGATAGGTTGAGTGGTTGATTATTATGACTGTCTATTTTAATTTCCATGGAAGTATTGCAATCGTGGCAATTATGGTATGGACATCCACTGTGTGTGCTATGGATATTATTGGTTGCACCCTCAGAGATAATCACAGATTTTTTAAACATGGCTTTGTTGCAATTTGATCATTTATGTTATGAGATCGGGTATACTATTACTGCCTCATTGTATTAAATGGATAGCCCAACATTTTGAATGTTTAGAGTCAAAGAAAATTGGACCTGTACAGTCCCAGAAATACACTTATATTTTTTCGAATGGTTTGTGTATTCCACAACATAGTGTGAGTTGAAGTGGTGATTGTTGTCTCAGTGTTTAAATGGAAAGTTAAGATCTTTGCAATTTAAATATGGTTTATTGTGTTGACTTTCCACTATGTATGTTTAATGAATATCATGCATTTTAACAGTGATTGACACAGGTGTTGTGACAGTATAACCTCATTAAAATTCAATTATTAAATGAATTAAAAGATAGAATCGAGCATGACCTTTGAATTGTATTTGATGATTGAAATAATTCGTGAGCAGTGGTTGAGTTGACACTGTACAGAGTGGAAGTAATTAACTGTGTATTCATTTGCAGATTGTTTTAAAATGTTAAATGGATAAATGAGAAGAGAAGAGATCCTCTACAGGTTTTTTTGGAATGCATACTGTCTTGTTTTGGTGACACTGTGTTACATATTGACTACGAACAATGAGAAAGTTAATGCATAGGATTGTTTAAATTTTACACAATAGTTGTTCTTTTGGCACAATAATAATTTTGGTTGGTGTTGATATTTTTGCATTGATTTGGAATGATTGTATGGATTAATTAATTAAATTTATGAACAGTACCCACTCTCTTTCCCCAACATTATTTCTTTTTCCGCTAATTACAACCCCCTCGCCTTCCCACATTTATTTTTCACTCCCTGTTCTAAAATTTAATTACAGTCAAGAGGAATTTTGTATTGAAGCAGTTTGAAGTCACAAGTTCTTGATTGGATTACAATGATATTTTATTTGATTTGCATTACAGTTGATTGTTTGTTGTCTTGGATCAGTAACCATTTTCTTTTCCCCCTCATTATATCATGTTTCTCTCAATACAAACCCCTCACATATCCATGGACCTTTTGTTCACCCCTGCTCATTGACAACAGTTAAACAATTTGTATGGATTGGATTGCATGAGTCTGATATGTTGCTGAGCCAAAATCTATTTCATATTTTTAAAGAGTTTTCATGTATGGTTGTTAAAAGGACTATTTTCTAATCAATCATGCATGCAGGAATGAGATTTTTCAGCCGAGGTAGCCATGGCAGAGGAAACCGAGGGAGAGGTAATTGGAATAGAGGCCCAAGAAGGCCAAGGTTCTCCATACACTTTGACGTTGACTCACAAGAGTTAGGCCAGTTTTTTTAGGCTAGATTTCTCAATGGGATTGGGAAAGGAGTGTTCCAACCTAGGCCTAAAATGCCTCCCTTCCAAGATCCATAATCCCCTGGTATTCAATTTCCCCCTCATGTCTCATTACAACCTGATATTCCTGAAAATGACTGATGGAAAGAGATTGTCCACCCGTTAGTCTCCCAACATCATGGCTGGCCCAATTTGTCTTTCCTTTCTCCCCCACCTATTAACCCGATTGTCCAAGCTACACTTGTTCACTCATCATTTCAGTCCTCTCATGCTAGCAAAAGTTTGAAAATTGAGGCCCACCATGCCCTTGACAAAGGAAAATCCACTGTTTCCCCTTCCTCACCCTCCAATGGATTTGATAAATTTGTGTCTTCCTGGATCCGTTTGAGGGATCATTGTTCTCACGTGATCAATGAGATTAGGCTTAAAGGCTTAGCGTAGCCAAAGGAAAATTCAAAAAAATCGAAGGGTGACAACATCAATCAAGGAAAGATTGCATCTCAGAGTGGGAAATATGGTTTTTGAATTTTTATGTTATTTATGGTTGATGAAAATTGACTTCATAAATTTTGGACAACATGTTTTCTTTGGATATATGAGTAACATATTTTTTTGAAAATAATTTCAAATATTTTGAGATAAATTGTCAAATGTTAATATGATGATGGGAGTCACAAGGAGGGGTGTTTTTCTTGATTAACTAATATGTTATGATTGTTAAGAGTTAAAGGGAGTCACAAGGGGTCCCAACTACTAGTTATTATTTATTTATAACCCTTATTATGATTTACTTGCCCCCCTAACTAAAAAGTTGGTTGAGTCTTTTAATTAACTTAACTAATGAGGTGGTTCAACTACCTCAACCAATTCTAATTTGATTAAAGGAAAAATAAAAGGGAGGAATAAGAGGAGGATAGAAAGAGAAGCATACTAAGGTTTTCTCTTTGAGTTTATGCTGAGATAGTTCAGTTTTCATTCATTCCTTAATCTATCACAAGCCTAATTCTTTTTTATGACAACAGGGTCTTATTGTAGACAACAAGATTCAGGGCTAAATTACATCATCCAAACACTTGTTTTTCAGAGGTGTTGATCTATCTTTGATAGTCTATGTAGACTTGTCTGTTTGTGAATTAGTTTTCATGACTGACAAAGGCTATTGTGCATAGTCGAGTGGAAAACAATCTGTGGCAAGCTGATCCATCTTTTAGAGTTCAATTTTTTATTTTCTGTCAGAGATCCTTTTGTATGTTCCATCGGGGATGTCTAAGTTTGACTTTGGTCCAAAATTTCTGCATGAAATTTTGTAAAAGTAATGACTCTTTGGTGAATTCGAATGAAATAAAGGATTTATTTATGTCTCATCTATCTTGTTTATCTTATTGGTGTCTTTACTTATGTATCTACATTTATTTCAACAACTGTTATATTCAGAAAATCATATAAAAAGTGAATTTCCAGTAAGCTTTTTACTTATAAAAGACTAGCCTAAGCACTTGTAATCAATACTTGTGAGTTAGGATGCTATTGTTTTTGGCTATAAACATAGGGTGATATTCTCGTATGTTTTTCTTTAGCCAAGAAGAATCCGAAAATGCTTGAGTAAGATCATTTCATATCTTTTCCTCAACAATGCTCACTTTCTTCCTTGAAATATATGCAATGATCATCTTTGCTTTTCACAAATCCCAAAATAAGGATGTATGTGTAAAAATTATGGTACCACATCCTTGGCAATTTCTTTAGACCACAAAGGGATATTTTGAGTTTGCACACCAACTCTTGCTTTCCATTTACTACAAATCCTTCAGGATGTTTCATGTAGATTTCTTCTTCCAGGTCCCCATGTAGGAATGTTGTCTTCACATCCATCTATTCTATCTCCTGATCGAATGTTGCAGCCATAGACATTAGTACTATAATGCAAGTTAGTTTTGAAATAGAGGAAAAAATATCACCGAAGTCGATTCCCTCGACTTGGGAATATCCTTTCTCTACCAATCGAGATTTGAACTTCTCGACTTGTCCCACAAAATTCATCTTCTTCTTGGACACCCACTTGATACCGAAGAGATTTCTTCCACAAGGTAACTTGACTGAATCCCATGTCTCATTCTTGTACAAGGATTCCATCTCTTCTACCATGGTGTCCTTCCATAGTTTACCCTCTGTCGATTTGACTGCCTCACCGATTGACTTGGGGTCATCGTAAATGGAAGTTAACATGAATGTAGAACGAAATTCAGGTGGAATATACCTTTCTACTAGTTTTCTTTTTCTTTATGGCATCCTTATCACTGGATTCAATTGTTCCACCTCTTCCTCAGATTCAATCAACTTATCTGAATCATATTCTTCGTTCCTTAGTTCAAACTTCACCATATCAGGATTATTCTGAGTCTGAACAACTTCCTCAGGCTCAAACTTACCTTTGAATTCTCTGAAGACCACATATCAACTATAAACTATTCTCCTTGATGTAGAATCCCATATATTATATCATTTCATCCCTTCTTTGTATCTGATGAAAATACATTTGACTTCCTTCCTGTCCAGCTTGCTCCTCTTTTCCTTGGGAACATGCACAAATGCATCACAACCAAACACTTTGAGATGTGTCACCGAAGCATTATTACCCGACCATACCTCATTTGGAGTCATGTTGACTAACATTGATGAATGAGACATATTCACCAGATATCTTGCAGTCTCAACTACCTCCGCGCAAAATTTTTGTGTGAGCCCAACATCACTGAGCATGCTCCTTGCCTTATCCATCAACGTCCCGTTCATTCTCTCAGAAACTCCATTTTTCTATGGGGTATATGGTGTGATATTTTGACGTGATACACCACATTGCTTATAGAACTGATCAAATTCATATCCACAGAATTCACCACCATTGTAAGCTCTCAACACTTTAATCCTCTTCTCTGTTTGGTTTTCCAAAAGAGATTTAAACTCGTTAAATATCTCGAAAACCTCTAATTTCTTCCTCAGGAAATATATCCATGTCTTCTTGGAAAAATAATCTATGAAGGATACATAATACGTCGATTCACCAAGTGAAGGCACTATAACCAGGCCAAACACTTCACTATGCACCAGTTCTAGAATCCCATTTTCCCTTATCACTCCAGATGGAAACCTCACCCGACTTTGTTTCCCATATATGAAATGTTAAAAAAAATTGACTTCTAAACCACGTCCAAAGAAAAACTTCAACCATACCTTTGCTTTTCATATCTCAGAGTCCTTTTTCTCCAATGTCTCCCATACTCTCGTGCCATAGCCGGGTGGGGTCAATTTCATCATGTCTTGTCGAGTAGATTTGACCCAACTTAGCTCGAGTCGAGTCTATTTCAGGAGAAACGATGTTGTTGCATCCATTCGATTTGACATTCCCCAAAAAATTGTACATGGTACCAATCCAAACTCCTTTCATTAATACCATCGCACCTCTTGCTGACAAATATCAGGTTTCTTTCCAAACCCAGAATATGTATCACACCTAGAAGGGTTATTTTCCTCCCATTTCGTAGTGTCAATTGGGATCTTCCTCATCCAAAATTTATGGTTATTGAGTTGTCCCCCAATAACACATCACCCTCATCATATCATTCATATTTTCATAACCATTCTTTATGTGGTGTCATATGATAGGATTATCCTGAGTCCATAAACCAAATATATTGATCCGACTGTGTACTGGTCAATGCTATGTACACTTCACCTCCCTTATCTGAGGTCGTATTTCTCTCAGTCGACTACTTCTCATTGGATCTGGCACTGAATTTTGTTTCCTTCAACATACAATCATTTTTATAATGCTCGACTTTACCACATTTCCAACATCTTCACGTCGACTGAACCGAGGATTTAGATCTACCCTTCGACTTAAAATTTCTACCGAAGAATCCTCCTTTATCTCTATCTACCGGTAAACCTCTCACTACCAGAGAATCTTTGGTTGATCCTTCCATGTTCTTTATTCTCATTTCTTCTGACATCAGAGAAGAAACCACGTCCTCTAGTGTTATTGTGGTTGTATTACTCCCAATATCCATGACTAAGATATCCCATGAGTCTGAAAAAGAACATAATAGGTTGATAAACTTCTTCTCATCAATGATATTTATATCCACAGACAATAACTGGATTAACACAGTATTAAACGAATTTAAATGATCAGTCACTGAACTACTATCACTCATCCTCAAAAGATACAATTTCTTTCTGAGAAAAAAATTATTTACCAGAGATTTCGAATGGTATAATCTTCCTAGCTTGTTGCACAGTTTCTTGGATGAATCTTCACCTGAGAAATTCAACAACACCGAATCTACAAGACAAATCCAAATCATACTCATTGCTCTTGTTTTTAGTATCTCCCATTCTTCCATCAACATGCATGTCAGTTGGGTATCTGGACATAACACTGTCCATTGTTCTTGATCTACAAGAATATCTTCCATTTTAATCTTCCAAAGATCAAAATTATGGCCATTAAATATTTCTATCTCTATTCTGGAGCTACTCACCATTATTTACCACGATATTTAACATAATTTTTGAATTACGACTCTTACTGTACCTAGGGTTTAGTTCTCAAATTCAAGATTTGCAAATCAAGATTTGATATACCTGCCAAAGAATTACACCACTCTGATAACTCACTTGTCAGGGTAGAACTAAGCTCTGATACCATGTGCCAAGAAATGAAAGCCACTTCCACACTAATCCTAGTAGAAGATAAGAAGAATTTAATTAAGAACGCAAATGACACAAGCAATCACACAATACACTAAGTTTTTGCCCTGGAAACCCTTAACCAAGAAAACCAACATTCCTTTGAGTGTTCTTCTCTCTTGTTGTCTTATTCATTCAGAATAAAAGGTTACATGTCTAACATTGGTCCACACTTAAGGAAAAATCGACATCATACCCTTTTGCACATGCAAGAACAAACTTGTATCCAATTTGACTTACATATGCATGACCAACAACCTATGATTTACACATGCCTTAGCATATTTTTCATTAGAATTTATGACCTTACAACATGGCTCTTTATAGGCTTTACAACAATAAAAACCCTAAATATTGGCACCCAAAAATGGTTACAGATCCATGAATATCATTGGATACAAATCCCACAAATCCCAGGATTCTGTTACAATCGACTCCAAGTCGGGTTTACGAGTCGACTACTAGTCGAGCTTCATTTGGTCTCTTGTTGGTCATCTCACACTCACACTTTGACCTCTTTTCGGTTGACTTGTCGTTGATATCATCGACTTCAAATTTACCTAGTAAACTCCCTCAAACTTCAACTTGCTGTCAATCTACCTCAACTTCAACATGATTTTGATCCACCTTGACCTCGACTTGTTGTCGATCTACCTCGACTTTGACCTATTGTCGTTCTACCTTGACTTCGACTTGTTGTCGATCCACCTCGACTTCGAGTGTCAATCAATTCACCTCAACTAGAATTTCACTACAAAGAATATAAAAACCCAACAACACCATGTAGACAACCTACCACACATCCTATCAACATCAAAGGAGGCACTCAAAGCATACAATGGGAGGTCTGAGGTGTGTGATGGTTAGGGGTGTGAGGAATATGTCCCTTCAAACTCCATTAATGGATATGATGTCTGCAATTAAACCAAGTTTGGATAAGACTAGAGGTAGGGGATACACTATAATCAACAATGCTAAAGAATTAAGGGATACACCATATTCAATTTTCATTTATGTATTATTATCTCCAAGGAAGAGGATACGAATCACATTTCTATATACCCTTCCACTTGTCAATTGGGTCTAGCCCTGGTGGTTGAGAAGGAGGAGTGTTATCCTACTTACTCAATATAATTTTTTTCAAGTGACATGTTAAGATATTAATAAGTATATTGTTGTATCGACATTGAGATATAAATAATTCGGTTTACCATCCTTAGAATGAGGGGATATGTATTTCACAAGAAAATTATATATATATA
>JZKD02S0474260.1:239926-253789 GCA_000966675.3 Picea glauca
TTTTAATGGTTTTTGGGAGTTATTGGGTAGTTTTGGAGCCTAAATTTTGGGAGGAAGTTGGATATGAGAAACTAACTTCCCAGCTATATAACCAAGGCATGTTTGAGGCCATAGGGGGAATTTAGAGCAGACTGATGCTGAGGAGAAGCCAAACCAAAGCCAGTTTGAGGCAGAGAAGCTTTTGAGGAGGAGACGTTGTCGGATCATTTCTGGGAGCTCCGGACGTCCATTTTGCGTGCCGTTTTCTTTGCATGGTTCTAGAGATCTGGAAGAACATGACCAGATCATTCTTTTAGCCATTTGGAATTGCAGAGATGTACTTTTGATATTTTGAACAGAAATAAAGAAGCCTCCCCCACAGAGAAAAGGCCCGGAGATGTAGGCAATGTTGTGTCGAACTCCGTTATCAATCTGGGTGTTATGGTTTGTTGTCTTTTATTGCATTTCAGATCTGCACATATGTATATGGCTGTTATAATTCCTCTTCTTTCCTCATTCTTCACTAAGTTTTCTCAAATGGTTAATTAACGTATGAAAAATTAAAACTCAACCATAAGTCATTAAAAGATCCGACGGATCAAGTTGGGTTTTTTTCTCAACATAATCACACTCAATGGCCTAATGTTTTTGCCTAATAAATGGAGCTTTGTTGAGGAATTTGTCTCTGGGGTCGAGCCTTGGTGGTATAACGGGGGATGTGATGTGCAGTTATGTTAGATCAAGGTCCAATATAACCATTTTATCCTATTTTATTTTGAGAATTGCAGGTCTTTGGGGGAATCTTGATGGGTCTATAGTTGGGGTTTTTTCTCAACATAATCACACTCGATGGCCTGATGTTTTTTCCTAATAAATGGATCTTTGTTGAGGAATTTGTCTCTGGGGTCGAGCCTTGGTGGTATAACGGGGGATGTGATGCGTAGTTCTATTAGATCAAGTTCCAATATAACCATTTTATCCTATTTTATTTTGAGAATTGCAGGTCTTTGGGGGAGGTGAGTGTAGTTGATTTTGTGTTGGCCCTACTTCCTAATGGTCAAAGTTTTCTTGAAAATATTGGGAAGTTGGGGGAATTCAAGTCATGGTTGGGAGGAGGGGGATCTCTATAAGGTTGTTGGGTGGTTGATGCAGGAGCATCCCTCACGACAAGAAAAACCAACGTGGAAGCAGAAGATAGCTGGAAGACGTCCAACGCAAGTTTTTGAATTTTTAAATTTCCCTTGAAGTTGACGCGCTGAATATAAATGAGACCATTTAATTTAGGAACCTTGGTAAGAATGCAATCAGACCTTGAGCCATACGCTCTCGTCTGAGATAGACAAAGGCATTTATAGTAGTAGTTGCAGGTAGATAGAATTGAATTCTTAGATTAGACAGTTTTTAAAGTGCAGGAGGGAAACCGAATATAGACACCCTCATTTGTATCATTGTAATATTAGCAACAGGAGTTAGGAGAATCTAGAGCATAGGAGAATAGCAGAGAGCTGTATAAGAACGCCCATGTATAGATCTGGGATTAATAGAAGAAGTTGATTCAGATTCATGGTTGTTGTGTTATTCTCTATGTATATGTGTTAAATTCTCTGCTTATGAACCTTTCTTCCTGTTAGGCATTGTTGTTATGCTGTGCGTATGATTTCATGTGTTAATATAGAAGTCTGAGAGGAGGTGAAGTGAGTTATGATTGTTTCTCTATCTGAGCAAGGAGATTCCTCCAAGGTGGTAGTTGAATTAATCCGCAAGGAGTGCGTTGATGAAGGCTCAGTAGTTTAACTCTTGTTCTCGTTCACCCAGAAGTGGAAGTGGGTTACTAAAGCCGTGCAAGGAGTGCGCAGGCTAAGTAAAGTCTCAGTTGTAAATCTGAGAAAAGGAGATCTAAGACTGCTGTTGCAGGAAGTGCACAGAGTCAGAAGGATTCGACACTTGGGAAGTTGTTGAATGTTGAGCGCAAGGAGTACGCACAAGTTACTCTGAAGAAGCAGAGTGGAAAATCTTAGGAGGTATAGCACCTTCGTGACATCGTTAACGTAGAGCACAGGAGATTTCTGTGCCCAAAAGTTCTTAAGAAGGGAGGAGAGGAATCGACGGTCAGGGTCTGTAGAGGAGATTGACGAAATCCCGTCAGCCGTTAGATCTCGGAAAGTTGTGTAGGGTTTAAGTCCCAGCGAGAAGAGGAGGAGTCCCGGAGGAGTCATCGGACATTAGGGTCATTGGGGTTTTGCTGAAAAAGAAAATCGAGACCTTGTAGTTCTCGAAATCCTGAGAAAGGATCTCAGTCGTTGATCTTGACAGGACACGTGTCAGACATCCGGAGAAGATTCGGGGTTCAGTTCATCAGAGAATCGGGTTTTCCAAGGATATAAGACTCTCGCATGTTGGAATCACGATCCGCGATTTCCTGACGGGAGTTGTGAACCGTCCATCGGCGAGGACGCATGGTAGGAGATCCTGACGAGTCGACGTTTGGAGCATCGGAGTTTCCGGAGGCATACAACTCTCGCATGGAGGAATCACGATCTGCGGTTTCCTGATAGGATCAGATCCATCCAAACAACAGAGATACGTGGTGAGAGATCCCGGAGAGTCGGAGTTCGGGATATCGGGGTTTTCGGAGTCGTGAAACTCTTGCACAATGAAATCGCAATCTGCGATTTCCCGACACGGTCGGAGTCGTTCGATCTGAGGGGCGCGTGTCCGAGGATCTAAAGGAGTCGGGGTTCGACATTTCGGGGTTTCCGCATACAATGGAACTGTTGCACTAGAAATCGCGATTTTGCGATACCCGATAGAGCGATGAGGAATTGGTGACATGGACGAGAGAGCTCACACGTGCATCAGAGATCGACATTTCGAGATTCTCGGTGACGAGAAATCCACGGCAGGAGAAGTCGGGAAATTCCGAAACACGACGGTCCCACAGTCATATCATTTCAGTGGAGGATAGGTGTCATCCATATCGGGTTTCGAGACTTGGAGGGTCCTATGAATTTGTGCAACAGAAATCGCGATTTAGCAATACACGATTTCTCGATCACCACAGGAGTGTGGGCCATAGGGGACAGCGCAAGGGACAAGTGTTGGAAGGTCAATCCTTTCCGTGAGTCAACGCCAGGTGGCATCGGAAATCGGAGAATCGAAAATCCCAAGGGGGTAAGTTCTACACACTCCAATTCCGCGAATTCTGAAATTCTGATAGGGGAAAAGACTGTGGTCTTGTGGATTAGCAGGTCACATGTGAAAAGAGTTAGCCAGAGGGAGCTAAGGGGTCCAGAGAGTACCATCGCAGATCGAGAATCGAGGATCCATGAGGTGAGTGATTCACGACCTCGCAAGTGTCGATTTCTCGATGGGAAAAATCCCGATAAAAGCAAGGAACAGGTGGGCGACTGTTCATCGAGGTTCGGGGATTTGTAAGACCTGATCCCGTAGACCCAAGAATCGTGATCACGCGAGGTCCGGTTTCTCGATAGAACAACGGGAGATCATAAGGTGAGTCCTATGGGTGAAGTAAAGTCTCGATAAGGGATTTGAAGAGCATTTCATCTCTTCAGGCCGAAGGGAAAGAAGGTCCTGCGGAAGCAGATGTGCCCTGGGTGGCGCGTTTTCTTCAAGTGGTATCAGAGAAGAGAAAAGCTTATTTTATTTCTATAGCAAAGGACAAGGAGAATTCACCATGCCGCCAAGAAGAAGCGGTAGAAAATCACCCGATCCAGAGGGAGAAAGGGAATTGTCCAGGGAAAGAGAAATGTCCAGAGAAAGAGGTAGGCAAGGACAGAATCTAGACATGGAGAGAGAAATACGAAATATTCATGCCAGAATGGAGGACATGGAAACATCGCGGAGGCGCAAAGCTGATGTAGGAGATGCCAGTGAATCCGAAGATGAAGAGGATGCTGGACGAGGAGGAGAAGAAATCCCAGCAGAATATGCAGCCAATGAGCGTTCAATTAAGGCTATCGCTCGGATGAGTTCGAAAACAAAGATGGACATTCCAGCTTATGAAGGGATTCTGGATGCGGAAAAGCTGCTAGACTGGATTAGAGCTCTTGACACTTATTTCGATTATGAGGATATCGAAGATGATAAGAAGGTCAGACATGTTGTCACAAGATTAAAAGGACATGCAGCCTTGTGGTGGGATGAACTGCAAGATGACAGGCGTTTCCAGGGAAAGCAGAAGATTAAGAGCTAGGACATAATGATTGCAAAGATGAAGGCGAAATTCATTCCAAGGGACTCTCAAATTTCTCTATTGAGGAGGATGCAAAACCTGAGACAGAAGCTGATGACAGTGAAGGAGTATACTGAGGAATTTTATAGGTTGAATATCAGAGCAAGTCATCGCGAAAGCAATGACGAAAAGGTGGCCATGTATATGAATGGCCTGAGGTATGAAATTCAGGATGAACTAAATTTGGCGACCATCCGAACGGTGGAGGATGCATACCAATTGGCTCGGAAAGCTGAGGAGAAGCTGAGCCGTAAACAAAGTCAAAGGGGCCGAGGCAGGAGTCAGCCCAAAGGGAAATCAGTTGCCCAAGATAAATACCAGAAGCCCAAGGATGACTGGAAGAAACCTCAGACTCAGACAGAAAGAGGTGGGGCCTCACAGAGAGGGCGATATGCTGAGCAAAGAGAACAACATACTGAGTAGAGAGGAGGATATGCTGATAATAATAGGTTTCCTCGTACCAGAGTTAGAGGAAGAGGAAGAGGTGGAGTAATAACATGCTTCACATGTGGAAAGAATGGGCACAAGTCAGTTGATTGTCCATATAGGAAGAAGGATGGAGGAGAAGCTCACATCGCCGAGGCACAGAGGCGAGATGTTGAGGCAGAGTACGCTGAAGGCGGAAGATCGCTAGTGATGCGAAAAGTCCTTTTGACGCCAGAGAAGGAGATGGAGAATCCAGCACCGAGGAACAATATTTTTAGGACTGCTTGCAAGACCAAGGGTTGGGCATGCAAGGTCATTGTGGACAGTGGAAGCACCGATAATCCCATTTCAACCGAGATGGTAGAAAAGCTGGAGCTGAGGACAACTGATCACCCGAATCCATACAAAGTCTCATGGATACAGAAGGGACATTAGGTAAGTGTCACTAAACAGTGCTTATTTGACATCAAGATAGGAGGATATAATGATAATATTTTATGTGATGTTATTCCTATGGATGTCTGTCATTTATTGTTGGGTAGACCATGGCAGTATGGTAGAAGTGTAATTCATGATGGGAGGAAGAATACATATACCCTGGGAAAGAATGGGAGGACTCATATGTTGTGTCCAATTGAATATAAAGAGGTGAAGCCGGAGGTAGACAACACAGTACTTATCATGAGTGGGAAGGAACTTCTTACAGAAGTTAAGAAGAAGGAGGATCCACAATTCTTTGTGGTCAGAAAATCGAGAATTGTTCTGACTAGCACAAGAGTGGACGATTTTCCAGGAGAAGTTCAGGAACTGCTGGAAGAGTTCGTTGATATTGTAGTGGACGAACTACCTCGTTCGTTGCCACCAATGAAGAGCGTGAGTCACCATATAGACCTCATACCATGATCTAGTTTACCAAACAAAGCCGCGTACAGATTGACGCCGCAGGAGAATGAAGAGGTTAAAAGACAGGTCCAAGAGTTTTTGGACAAAGGCTTGGTCAGGGAAAGCTTGAGTCCGTGTGTTGTTCCAACAATACTCAGTCCGAAGAAAGACGGAGGTTGGAGGATGTGCATTGATTCAAGGGTGATAAACAAGATAACTATCAGATATAGATTCCCATTTCCAAGGATGGATGATCTGATGGATTGCTTAAGTGGAGCAAACTTTTTTTCAAAGATAGATTTGAAGAGTGGATATCATCAGAGTCGTATGAGAGAAGGTGACGAATGGAAAAAAAAATTCAAGACAAACGAAGGTTTGTACGAATGGCTTGTCATGATGTTTGGCTTGAAGAATGCACTGAGTACCTTTATGAGGTTGATGAATGAAGTCCTGAAGGAGTTCATCGAAAAATTTGTCATCGTGTATTTGGATGACATATTGGTTTTCAGCAGGACAAGGGCTGAACATTTGAAGCATTTGGCTATTGTGATGAAGAAATTACAGCAGGAGAAGTTCTTGATAAACATGAAGAAATCCTCATTTATGAAGACATAACTCATTTATTTGGGGTTTGTTATTTCTGCAAATGAACTGAGGATGGATCCAGATAAGGTGGAGGTAATCAAAAATTGGCCATCACCGAGAAAAAATTTCGAGGTGAGGAGTTTCCACGGACTGGCTAGTTTCTACCGAAAATTCATTAGGAATTTTAGTGGAATTAGTGCAGCAATGATGGACATAGTGAAGAAAAGACATAAATATTTTCACTGGACGGAAGAGGCTGAGAAGAGTTTCAATTTTTTGAAACGAAAGATTATAGAGCAACAGGTTTTGGTGTTGCCATATTTTCAGAAAACATTCCAGGTAAAATGTGATGCAAGCGGGTTTGCCATAGGAGCGGTCTTGAGCCAGGAGGAGAGGCCGATTGCATATTTCAGCGAGAAGATGAATGAGGCAAGGGAGAAATACTCCACATATGATAAAGAATTCTATGTCATCATACATGCATTGAATAAATGGAGGCACTATTTGATTCCAAAAGAATTTGTTTTATATAGTGATAACCATGCATTACAATTTGTGACTCAACAGGAAAAGTTGAATCAGAGGCATGTTAAGTGGGTTGAATACATGAAAAATTTCACTTTTGTAATAAAACATATTTCTGGTACAGCTAACAAAGTTGTTGATGCTTTGAGCAGGAAATGTTTGTTGTTGTAGGAGTTCAAAGTCAGGACGTTAGGCTTTGATGATCTTAAGGACATGTATGCAGATGATTCAGACTTTAAGGAAGCTTATGAAGCAACTGAGAATCCAGTTCTCAGAGACAGAGGCCAGTGGATAGAGTCAGTGATCCAGGATGGATTATTGTTCAAAGGCAATCAACTGTGTATTCCAAATTGCTCCATGAGGGAGAACTTGTTGAAAGAGAAGCACAGTGGAGGACTGGCTAGATATTTTGGCCAGGATAAGACCTTTGCAAAGCTGAGCGAGTCATAATTTTGGCAAGGGATGCACTCAGAAGTCAAGAAGTTTGTGGATAGATGCAGGATTTGCCAGCATTCAAAAGGAAGGAAGAAGAATGCGGGTTTTTATCAACCATTGCCCATACCTGAGAATCCGTGGGATGAAATTAGCATGGATTTTGTATTGGGATTGCCGAGGACACAAAGAGGGGCTGATTCGATCTTTGTGGTGGTTGACAGGTTTTCCAAAATGGCACATTTTATCCCATGCCAGAAGACCAGCGATGCGACTCATATCGCAAACTTGTTTTTCAAGGAGGTCATTAGACTCCATGGATTGCCGAAAAACATAGTTTCGGACAGGGACACAAAATTCATAGGGCATTTTTGGAGAACATTATGGAAGAAGCTAGGAAATAATTTGATGTTTAGTTCTGCTTATCATCCTCAGACGGATGGACAAACAGAAGTGGTCAACAAAAGTCTGGGAGATTTGTTGAGGATATTGGTGACAGAGCACCATAGCAGTTGGGATAGCATATTACCGCAAGAAGAGTTTGCTTACAATGACTCAGTAAATCGAAGCATAGGGAAAAGTCCATTTCTGATTGTATATGGAATGCAGTTGAGAGGAGTTTCTGAACTGAGGGATTCATAAAAAACTGATACTAGCAGCGCTAGTGCAGGAGAATTCACTGAAGCGATGAAGGAACTTCACAGCCAGGTGAAGGAGCGACTATTGAAGTCAAGTCAGGAGTACAAGCACAGAGCAGATCAACATCAGAGACAACTTTAGTTAGAAGTCGGTGATTTGGGTCTGGCACATTTGAGGAAAGAAATGTTCCCGAGGGGAACATACAACAAGCTGAAGATGAAGAAAATTGGACCATGCAAAGTCTTGAAGAAAATGGGACAGAATGCTTATGAAATTGAGTTACTAGATGGCATTGGAATATCTCTGACATTCAATGTTTCGGATTTATATCCATATAAAGATGATGAAGCAGGAGAAGAAGGTGATGATCAACCAGAGGTCCAGTGTCAGAAGCAGATGCCAGTTGCAGAGAAGCCACAGACGAAGAAGATACTGAACAAACGAGTGGGTAAGAAAACCAGGAGGAAAGAATATTTTGAATATTTGGTTAAGTGGAAGGGTCATCCAGTTGAAGATGCCAGCCGGGAGACTGAAGCAGAGATGCAGAAGCTTGGACATACCATGCAGGAGCTCATGGGAAGGAGCCCATGCAAATTTTCAAGTGAGGGAGTATGTTGCAGGAGCATCCCTCACGACAAGCAAAACCAACATGGAAGCAGAAGACAGTTGGAAGACGTCCAGCGCAAGTTTTTGAATTTTTAAATTTCCCTTGAAGTTGACACGCTCAATATAAATGATACCATTTAATTTAGGTGCCTTGGTAAGAATGCAATCAGACCTCGAGCCATATGCTCTCGTCTAAGATATACAGAGGCATTTATAGTAGTAGTTGCAAGTAGATAGAATTGAATTCTTAGATTAGAGAGTTTTTAGAGTGCAGGAGGGAAACCGGATATAGACACCCTCATTTGTATCATTGTAATATTAACAACAGGAGTAAGGAGAATCTAGAGCATGGGAGAATAGCAGAGAGCTATAGAAAAACGCCCATGTATAGATCTGGGATTAATAGAAGAAGTTGATTCAGATTCATGGCTGTTGTGTTATTCTTTGTGTATATGTGTTAAATAATCTGCTTATGAACCTTTCTTCCTGTTAGGCATTGTTGTTATGTTATGCGTATGAGTTCATGTGTTAAGATAGAAGTATGAGAGGAGTTGAAGTGAGTTACGATTGTTTCTCTATCTGAGCCAGGAGATTCTTGCAAGGTGGCAGTTGAATTCATCCGCAAGGAGTGCGTTGATGAAGGCTCAGTAGTTTAAATCTTGTTCTCGTTCACCCAGAAGTGGAAGTGGGTTGCTAAAGTCGTGCAAGGAGTGTGAAGGCTAAGTAAAGTCTCAGTTGTAAATCTGAGCAAAGGAGATCTAAGACTGATGTTGCAGGAAGTGCGCAGAGTCGTAAGGATTCGACACTTGGGACGTTGTTGAATGTTGAGCGCAAGGAGTGCACGCAAGTTCCTCTGAAGAAGTAGAGTGGAAAAGCTCAGGAGGTATAGCACCTTCGTGACATCGTTAACGTAGAGCACAGGAGATTTCCGTGCCCAGAAGTTCTTAAGAGGGAAGGAGAGGAATCGACGGTCAGGGTCTGTAGAGGATATTGACGAAATCTCGTCAGCCGTTAGATCTCAAAAAGTTGCGTAGGGTTTAAGTCCCAGCGAGAAGAGGAGGAGTCTCGGAGGAGTCATCGGACATCAGGTTCATTGGGGTTTTGCTGAACAAGAAAATCGAGACCTTGTAGTTCTCGAAATCCTGATAAAGGATCTCAGCCATTGATCTTGACAGGACACGTGTCAGACATCCAGAGAAGAGTTGGGGTTCAATTCATCGGAGAATCGGGGTTTTCGAGGATATAGGACTCTCGCATGTTGGAATCACGATCCGCGATTTCCCGACGGGAGTTGTGAACCGTCCATCGGCGAGGACGCGTGGCAGGAGATCCTGACGAGTCGGCGTTTGGAGAATCGGAGTTTCCGGAGGCATAGAACTCTCGCATGGAGGAATCGCGATCCACGATTTCCCGATAGGATCAGAGTCGTCCAAACAGTAGGGATACGTGGCAAGAGATCCCGGAGAGTCGGAGTTCAGGATATTGGGGTTTTCGGAGTCGTGAAACTCTTGCACAATGAAATCGCGATCCGTGATTTCCCAACACGGTCGGAGCCGTTCGATCTGAGGGACGCGTGTCCAAGGATCTAAAGGAGTCGGGGTTCGGCATTTCAGGGTTTCCGCATACAACGGAACTGTTGCACTAGAAATCGCGATACCCGATAGAGCGACGAGGAAGTGGTGACGTGGAGGAGAGAGCTCACACGTGCATCGAAGATCGACATTTTGGGATTCTCGGTGATGAGAAAACCACGGCAGGAGAAGTCGCAAAATTCTGAAATGCGATGGTCCCACAGTCATAGCATTTCAGTGGAGGGCAGGTGTCACTCGTATCAGGTTTCAGGACTTGGAGGGTCCTTTGAATT
This sequence comes from Picea glauca, assembly GCA_000966675.3. Taxonomy (NCBI): domain Eukaryota; kingdom Viridiplantae; phylum Streptophyta; class Pinopsida; order Pinales; family Pinaceae; genus Picea; species Picea glauca. The sequence goes on from JZKD02S0474260.1 coordinate 250,117, forward strand.
TGTGCAACAGAAATCGCGATTTCCCGATCACCACAGGAGTGTGAGCCAGAGGGGCCAGCGCAAGAGACAAGTGTCGAAAGGTCAAGCCTTGCCGTGAGTCAACGCCAGGTGGCATCGGAAATTGGAGAATCGAAAATCCCAAGGGGGTAAGTTCTACACACTCCAATTCCGCGAATTCCGAAATTTCGATAGGGGAAAAGACTGTGGTCTTGTGGATTAGCAGGTCACATGTGAAAAGAGTTAGTCGGAGGGAGCTAAGGGGTGCAGAGAGTGACATCGCATATCGGGAATCGGGGATCTGTGAGGTGAGTGATTCACGACCTCGAAAGTGTCGATTTCTCGACGGGAAAAATCCCGATAAAAGCAAGGAACACGTGGGTGAATGTTCATCGGGGTTCGGGGATTTGTAAGACCCGATCCCGTAGTCCCAAGACTCGCGATCACGCAAGGTCCGATTTCCCGATAGAATGACAGGAGATCATAAGGTGAGTCCTGTGGGTGCAGGAAAGTCCCGATAAGGGATTTGAAGATCATTTCAACTCTTCGGGCCGAAGGGAAACAAGGTCATGCGGAAGCAGACATGCCCTGGGTGGCGTGTTTGCGTCAAGTGGTCTCAGAGAAGAGAAAAGATTCTTTGCTTTATATAGCAGAGGACAAGGATAATTCGCCATGCCGCCAAGAGGAAGAGGTAGACAATCACCCGATCCAGAGGGAGAAAGGGAATTGTCCAGGGAAAGAGAAATGTCCAGAGAAAGAGGTAGGCAAGGACAGAATCCAGACATGGAGAGATAAATACAAAATCTTCGTGCCAGAATGGAGGACATGGAGACATCACGGAGGCACAAAGATGATGTAGGATATGCCAGTGAATCCGAAGATGAAGAGGATGCTGGACGAGGAGGAGAAGAAATCCCAGCAGAAGATGCATCCAATGAGCATTTAATTAAGTCTATCGCTCGGATGAGTTCGAAAACAAAGATGGACATTCCAGCTTATGAAGGGAGTCTGGATGCGGAAGAGGTGCTAGACTGGATTAGAGCTCTTGACACTTATTTCGATTATGAGGATATCGAAGATGATAAGAAGGTTAGACATGTCGTCACAATATTAAAAGGACATGCAGCCTTGTGGTGGGATGAACTGCAAGCTGACAGGCGTTGCCAGGGAAAGAAGAAGATTAAGATCTAGGACAGAATGATTGCAAAGATGAAGGAGAAATTCATTCCAAGGGACTATCAAATTTCTCTGTTCAGGAGGATGCAGAACCTGAGACAAAAGTTGATGACAGTGAAGGAGTATACTGAGGAATTTTACAGGTTGAATATCAGAGCAGGTCATCGTGAAAGCAATGATGAAAATGTGGCCAGGTATATGAATGGCCTGAGGTATGAAATTTAGGATTTACTAAATTTGGCGACCATCTGAATGGTGGAGGATGCATACCAATTGGCTCTGAAAGCTAAGGATAAGTTGAGTCGTAAACAAAGTCAAAGGGGCCCAGGTAGGAGTCATCCCAAAGGAAAATCAGTTGCCCAAGATAAATACCAGAATCCCAAGGATGACTGGAAGAAACCTCAGACTCAGACATAAAGAGGTGGGGCCTCACAAAGAGGGTGATATGCTGAGAAAAGAGAACAACATACTGAGCAGAGAGGAGGATATGATGATAATAATAGGTTTCCTCATACCAGAGGCAGAGGAAGAGGAAGAGGTGGAGTAATCACATGCTTCACATGTGGAAAGAATGGGCACAAGTCAGTTGATTGTCCAGATAGGAAGAAGGATGGAGGAGAAGCTCACATCGCCGAGGCACAGAGGCAAGATGTTGAGGCAGAGTATGCTGAAGGCGGAAGATCGCTAGTGATGTGAAAATTCCTTTTGACACTAGAGAAGGAGATGGAGAATCATGCACCAAGGAACATTATTTTTAGGACTACTTGCAAGACCAAGGGTTGGGCGTGCAAGGTCATTGTGGACAATGGAAGCACCGATAATCTCGTTTCAACCGAGATGGTAGAAAATCTGGAGCTGAGGACAACTGATCACCCAAATCCATACAAAGTCTCATGGCTACAGAAGGGACATCAAGTAAGTGTCACTAAACAATGCTTAGTTGACATCAATATAGGAGGATATAATGATAATATTTTATGTGATGTTATTCCTATGGATGTCTGTCATTTATTGCTGGGTAGACCATGGCAATATGATAGAAGTGTAATTCATGATGGGAGGAAGAATACATATACCCTAGAAAAGAATGGGAGGACTCATATATTGTGTCCAATTGAAGATAAAGAGGTGAAGCTGGAGGTAGACAACACAATACTTCTCATGAGTGGGAAGGAACTTCTTATAGAAGTTAAGAAGAAGGAGGATCCACAATTCTTTGTCTTCAGAAAACCAAGAATTGTTCTGACTAGCACAAGAGTGGACAATTTGCCAGGAGAAGTTCAAGAACTGTTGGAAGAGTTCGTTGATATTGTAGTGGACAAACTAAATCGTTCGTTGCCACCGATGAGGAGCGTGAGTCACCATATAGACCTCATACCAGGATCTAGTTTACCAAACAAATCCGCGTACAGATTCATGCCGCAGGAGAATGAAGAGGTTAAAAGACAGGTCCAGGAGTTGTTGGAAAAAGGCTTGGTCAGGGAAAGCATGAGTCTGTGTGCTGTTCCAACAATACTCAGTCTGAAGAAAGATGGAGGCTGGAGGATGTGCATTGATTCAAGGGTGATAAACAAGATAACTATCAGATATAGATTCCCATTGCCAAGGATGGATGATCTGATGGATTGCTTAAGTGGAGCAAATTTTTTTTCAAAGATAGATTTGAAGAGTGGATATCATCAGATTCGTATGAGAGAAGGTGACGAATGGAAAACAACATTCAAGACAAATGAAGGTTTGTACGAATGGCTTGTCATGCCGTTTGGCTTGACAAATGCACTGAGTACCTTTATGAGGTTGATGAATGAAGTCCTGAAGGATTTCATCGGAAAATTTGTCATCGTGTATTTGGATGACATATTGGTTTTCAGCAGGACAAGGGATGAACATTTGAAGCATTTGGCTGTTGTGATGAAGAAATTACAGCAGGAGAAGTTGTTGATAAACATGAAGAAATCCTCGTTTATGAAGACAGAAATAATTTATTTGGGGTTTGTTATTTATGCAAATGAACTGAGGATGGATCCAGATAAGGTGGAGGTAATAAAAAATTGGCCATCACCGAGAAATATTTTCGAGGTGAGGAGTTTCCATGGACTAGCTAGTTTCTACCGAAAATTCATCAGGAATTTCAGTGGAATTAGTGCAGCAATGATGGACACAGTGGATAAAAGACATAAATATTTTCACTGGACGGAAGAGGCTGAGAAGAGTTTAAATTTGTTGAAACGAAAGATTACAGAGAAACCGGTTTTTGTGTTGCCAGATTTTCAGAAAACATTCCAGGTAAAATGTGATGCAAGCGGGTTTGCCATAGGAGCGGTCTTGAGCCAGGAGGACAGGCCGATTGCATATTTCAGCGAGAAGATGAATGAGGCAAGGGATAAATACTCCACATATGATAAATAATTCTATGCCATCATACAGGCATTGAAGAAATGGAGGCACTATTTGATTCCAAAAGAATTTGTTTTATATAGTGATAACCATGCATTACAAT
>JZKD02S0474260.1:281511-291656 GCA_000966675.3 Picea glauca
CGGAGCCGTTAAACTCGTCAGGGTGGTCCATACCAAACGGCTTGGGTTATTTAGACAACCCCAGACCGGTTCCACTCTTCCAGTTGACGGATGGACTGTTTCGCCCGTCAACAAGATCTTGACACTTATTTCGATTATGAGGATATCGAAGATGATCAGAAGGTCAGACATGCCCTCATAAGATTAAAAGGACATGCACCCTTGTGGTGGGATGAACTGCAAGTTGACAGGCGTTTCCAGGGCAAGAAGAAGATTAAGAGATGGGATAGAATGATTGCAAAGATGAAGGCGAAATTCATTCCAAGGGACTATCAACTTTCTCTGTTGAGGAGGATGCAGAACCTGAGACAGAAGCTGATGACAGTGAAGGAGTATACTGAGGAATTTTACAGGTTGAATATCAGAGCAGGTCATCGCGAAAGCAATGACGAAAAGGTGGCCAGGTAGATGAATGGCCTGAGGTATGAAATTCAGGATGAACTAAATTTGGCGACCATATGAACGGTGGAGGATGCATACCAATTGGCTCTGAAAGCTGAGGAGAAGCTGAGTCATAAACAAATTCAGAGGTGCTGAGGCAGGAGTCATCCCAAAGGCAAATCATTTTCCCAAGGTAAATACCAGAAGCCCAAGGATGACTGGAAGAAGCCTCAGAATCAGACAGAAAGAGGTGGGGCCTCACAGAGAGGGCAATATGCTGAGAAAAGAAAACAACATACTGAGCAGAGAGGAGGATATGTTGATAATAATAGGTTTCCTCGTACCAGAGGCAGAGGAAGAGGAAGAGGTGGAGTAATCTCATGCTTCACATGTGGAAAGAATGGGCACAAGTCAGTTGACTGTCCAGATAGGAAGAAGGATGGAGGAGAATCTCACATCGCCGAGGCACCGAGGCGAGATGTTGAGGCAGAGTACGCTGAAGGCGGAAGATCGCTAGTGATACGAAAAGTCCTTTTGACACCAGAGAAGGAGACAGAGAATCCAGCACTGAGGATCAATATTTTTAGGACTGCTTGCAAGACCAAGGGTTGGCCGTGCAAGGTCATTATGGAAAGTGTAAGCACCGATAATCTCGTTTCAACCGAGATGGTAGAAAATCTAGAGCTGAGGACAACTGATCACCCGAATCCATACAAAGTCTCATGGCTACAGAAGGGACATCAGGTAAGTGTCACTAAACAGTGCTTAGTTGACATCAAGATAGGAGGATATAATGATAAGATTTTATGTGATGTTATTCCTATGGATGTCTGTCATTTATTGTTGGGTAGACCATGGCAATATGATAGAAGTTTAATTCATGATGGGAGGAAGAATACATATACCCTGGAAAAGAATGGGAGGACTCATATGTTGTGTCCAATTGAAGATAAAGAGGTGAAGCTGGAGGTAGACAACACAGTACTTCTCATGAGTGGGAAGGAACTTCTTACATAATTTAAGAAGAAGGAGGATCCACAATTCTTTGTGGTCAGAAAATCGAGAATTGTTCTGACTAGCACAAGAGTGGACGATTTGCCAGGAGAAGTTCAGGAACTGCTGGAAGAGTTCGTTGATATTGTAGTGGACGAACTACCTCGTTCGTTGCCACCGATGAGGAGCGTGAGTCACCATATAGACCTCATACCTGAAGCTATTTTACCAAACAAAGCCTCGTATAGATTGACGCCGCAGGAGAATGAAGAGGTTAAAAGACAGGTCCAGGAGTTGTTGGAAAAAGGCTTGGTCAGGGAAATCTTGAGTTTGTGTGTTGTTCCAACAATACTCAGTCTGAAGAAAGACGGAGCCTAGAGGATGTGCACTGATTCAAGGGTGATAAACAAGATAACTATCAGATATAGATTCCCATTGCCAAGGATGGATGATCTGATGGAATTCTTAAGTGGAGAATTTTTTTTTTCAAAGATATATTTGAAGAGTGGATATCATCAGATTCGTATGAGAGAAGGCGACGAATGGAAAACAGCATTCAAGACAAACGAAGGTTTGTACGAATGGCTTGTCATGTCATTTGGCTTGACGAATGCACCGAGTACCTTTATGAGGTTGATGAATGAAGTCCTGAAGGACTTCATCGGAAAATTTGTCATCGTGTATTTGGATAACATATTGGTTTTCAGCGGGACAAGGGCTGAACATTTGAAGCATTTGGCTGTTGTGATGAAGAAATTACAGTAGGAGAAGTTGTTGATAAACATGAAGAAATCCTCGTTTATGAAGACAGAACTCATTTATTTGGGGTTTGTTATTTCTGCAAATGAACTGAGGATGGATCCAGATAAGGTGAAGGTAATCAAAACTTGGCCATCACCGAGAAATATTTTCAAGGTGAGGAGTTTCCATGGACTGGCTAGTTTCTACCGAAAATTCATCAGGAATTTCAGTGGAATTATTGCAGCAACGATGGACACAGTGAAGAAAAGACATAAATCTTTTCACTGGATGGAAGAGGCTGAGAAGAGTTTCAATTTGTTGAAACGAAAGATTACAGAGCAACCAATTTTGGTGTTGCCAGATTTTCAGAAAACATTCTAGGTAAAATCTGATGCAAGCGGGTTTTCCATAGGAGTGGTCTTGAGCCAGGAGGATAGGCCGATTGCATATTTCAGCGAGAAGTTGAATGAGGCAAGGGAGAAATACTCCACATATGATAAATAATTCTATGCCATCATACAGGCATTGAAGAAATGGAGGCACTATTTGATTCCAAAAAAATTGTTTTATATAGTGATAACCATGCATTACAATTTGTGACTCAACAGGAAAAGTTGAATCAGAGGCATGTTAAGTGGGTTGAATACATGAAAAATTTCAATTTTGTAATAAAAATATTTCTGGTACTGCTAACAAAGTTGTTGATGCTTTGAGCACGAAATGTTTGTTGTTGCAGGAGTTCAAAGTCAGGACGTTAGGCTTTGATGATCTTAAGGACATGTATGCAGATGATTCAGACTTTAAGGAAGCTTATGAAGAAGCTGAGAATCCAGTTCTCAAAGATAGAAGCCAGTGGATAGAGTACGTGATCCAGGATGGATTGTTGTTCAAAGGCAATCAATTGTGTATTCCAAATTGCTCCATGAGGGAGAACTTGTTGAAAGAGAAGCACAGTGGAGGACTGGCCGGACATTTTGGCCAGGATAAGACCTTTGAGAAGCTAAGCGAGTCATACTTTTGGCCAGGGATGCGCTCAGAAGTCAAGAATTTTGTGGATAGATGCAGGATTTGCCAGGATTCAAAAGGAAGGAAGAAGAATGCGGGTTTTTATCAACCATTGCCCATACCTGAGAAGCCGTGGGCTGAAATTAGCATGGATTTTGTATTGGGATTGCCGAGGACACAAAGAGGGGTTGATTCGATCTTTGTGGTGGTTGACAGGTTTTCCAAAATGGCACATTTTATCCCATGCCAGAAGACTAGCGATGCGACTCATATCGCAAATTTGTTTTTCACGGAGGTCGTTAGACTCCATGGATTGTCGAAAAGCATAGTTTCGGACAAGGACACAAAATTCATAGGGCATTTTTGGAGAACATTGTGGAAGAAGATAGGAACTAATTTTATGTTTAGTTCTACTTATCATCCTCAGACAGATGGAAAAACAAAAGTGGTCAACAGAAATCTGGGAGATTTGTTGAGGAGATTGGTGATAGAGCACCATAGCAGCTGGGATAACATATTATCGCAAGAAGAGTTTGCTTACAATGACTCAGTAAATCGAAGCATAGGGAAAAGTCCATTTCAAATTGTATATGGAATGCAGCCGAGAGGAGTTTCTGAATTGAGGGATTCAGAACAAATCGATACTAGCAGCGCTAGTGCAGGAGAATTCGCTGAAGCGATGAAGGAACTTCACAGCCAGGTGAAGGAGCGACTATTGAAGTCAAGTCAGGAGTACAAGCGCAGAGCAGATCAACATCAGAGACAACTTCAGTTAGAAGTCGATGATCTGGTTCTGGCACATTTGAGGAAAGAAAGGTTCCCGAGGGGAACATACAACAAGCTGAAGATGAAGAAAATTGGGCCATGCAAAGTCTTGAAGAAAATGGGACAGAATGCTTATGAAATTGAGTTACCAGATGGCATTGGAATATCTCCGACATTCAATGTTTCGGATTTATATCCATATAAAGCTAATGAAGAAGGAGCAGAAGGTGATGATCAACCAGAGGTCCAGTGGCAGAAGCAGATGCCAGTTGGAGAGAAGCCACAGATGGAGCAGATACTGAACAAACGAGTGGGTAAGAAAACTAGGAGGAAAGAATATTTTGAATATTTGGTTAAGTGGAAGGGTCATCCAGTTGAAGATTCCAGTTGGGAGACTGAAGCAGAGATGCAGAAGCGTGGACATACCGTGCAGGAGGTCATGGACAGGAGCCCATGCAAATTTTCAGGTGAGGGAGTATGATGCAGGAGCATCCCTCATGACAAGAAAAACCAACGTGGAAGCAGAAGACAGTTGGAAGACGTCCAACGCAAGTTTTTGAATTTTTAAATTTCCCTTGAAGTTGACGTGCTCAATATAAATGAGACCATTTAATTTAGGTGCCTTGGTAAGAATGCAATCAGACCTCGAGACATACGCTCTCGTCTGAGATAGACAGAGGCATTTATAGTAGTAGTTGCAGGTAGATAGAATTGAATTCTTAGATTAGACAGTTTTTAGAGTGCAGGAGGGAAACCAGATATAGACACCCTCATTTGTATCATTGTAATATTAGCAACAGGAGTTAGGAGAATCTAGAGCATAGGAGAATAGCAGAAAGCTGTAGAAGAATGCCCATGTATAGATCTGGTATTAATAGAAGAAGTTGATTCAGATTCATGGTTGTTTTGTAATTCTCTGTGTATATGTGTTAAATTCTTTGCTTATGAACCTTCTTCCTGTTAGGCATTGTTGTTATGATGTGCATATGATTTAATGTGTAAAGATAGAAGTATGAAAGTAGGTGAAGTGAGTTACGATTGTTTCTCTATCTGAGCCAGGAGATTCCTGCAAGGTGGAAGTTGAATTCATCCGCAAGGAGTGCGTTGATGAAGGCTCAGTAGTTTAACTCTTGTTCTCATTCACCCAGAAGTGGAAGTGGGTTACTAAAGCCGTGCAAGGAGTGCACAGGCTAAGTAAAGTCTCAGTTGTAAATCTGAGCAAAGGAGATCTAAGACTACTTCTACAGGAAGTGCGTAGAGTTGGAAGGATTCAACACTTGGGAAGTTGTTGAATGTTGAGCGCAAGGAGTGCATGCAAGTTCCTCTGAAGAAGCAGAGTGGAAAAGCTCAAAAGGTATAGAACCTTCATGACATCGTTAACGTAGAGCACAGGAGATTTCCGTGCCCAGAAGTTCCTAAGAAGGGAGGAGCGGAATCGACGGTCATGGTCTGTAGAGGAGATTGATGAAATCCTGTCAGTCGCTAGATCTCAGAAAGTTGCGCAGGATTTAAGTCCCAGCGAGCAGAGGAGGAGTCCCGGAGGAGTCATCGGACATCAGGGTCATCGGGGTTTTGCTGAACAAGAAAATTGAGATCTTGTAGATCTCGAAATCCTGAGAAAGGATCTCAGCAGTTGATCTTGACAGGACGCGTGTCAGACATCCAAAGAAGAGTCGGTGTTTAGTTCATCAGAAAATCGGGGTTTCCGAGGATATAGGACTCTCTCATGTTGGAATCGCGATCCACGATTTCCCGACGAGAGTTGTGAACCGTCCATCGGCGAGGAAGCGTGGCAGGAGATCCTGACGAGTCGCCGTTTGGAGCATCGGAGTTTTCGGAGGCATAGAACTCTCGCATGGAGGAATCGCGATCCGCGATTTCCCGATAGGCTCAGAGCCGTCCAAACAGCAGGGATACGTGGCGAGAGATCCCGGAGAGTCGAAGTTCGGGATATCGGGGTTTCCGGAGTCGTGAAACTCTTGCACAATGAAATCGTGATCCACGATTTCCCGACACGGTCAAAGCCGTTTGGTCTGAGGGACACATGTCCGAGGATCTAAAGGAGTCGGGGTTCGACATTTCAGGGTTTCCGCATACAATAGAACTGTTGCACTAGAAATCGCAATTTCGCGATACCCGATAGAGCGACGAGGAAGTGGTAACGTGGAGGAGAGAGATCACATGTGCATCGGAGATTGGCATTTCAGGATTCTCGGTGACGAGAAAACCCCGCAGGAGAAGTTACGAAATTCCAAAACGCGACGGTCCCATAGTCATAGCATTTCAGTGGAGGACAAGTGTCACCCGTATCGGGTTTCTGGACTTGGAGGGTCCTGTGAATTTGTGCAACCGAAATCGTGATTTAGCGATACGCGATTTCTCGATCACCACAGGAGTGTGGGCCATAGGGGCCAGCGCAAGGGAAAAGTGTCGTAAGGTCAAGCCTTGCTGTGAGTCAACGCCAAGTGGCATCGGAAATCGAAGAATCGGAAATCCCAAGGGGGTAAGTTCTACACACTCCAATTCCGCGTATTCTGAAATTCTGATAGGGGAAAAGACTATGGTCTTGTGGATTAGCAGGTCACATGTGAAAAGAGTTAGACGGAGGGAGCTAAGGGGTGCAGAGAGTGCCATCGCAGATCGGGAATCAGGGATCCATGAGGTGAGTGATTCATGACCTCGCAAGTGTCGATTTCCCGATGGGAAAAATCCCGATAAAAGCAAGGAAAGCGTGGGTGAATTTTCATCGGGGTTCGAGGATTTGTAAGACCCGATCCCGTAGTCCCAAGACTCGCGATCACGCGAGGTCCGATTTCCCGATAGAACGATGAGAGATCATAAGGTGAGTCCTGTGGGTGCAGGAAAGTCCCGATAAGGGATTTGAAGAGCATTTCAGCTCTTCGGGCCGAAGGGAAAGAAGGTCCTGCGAAAGAAGACGTGCCCTAGGTGGCACGTTTGCATCAAGTGGTATCAAAGAAGAGAAAAGCTTCTTTGATTTCTATAGCAGAGGACAAGGAGAATTCTCCATGCCGCCAAGAGGAAGAGGTAGACAATCACCCAATCCATAGGGAGAAAGGGAATTGTCCAGGGAAAGAGAAATGTCCAGAGAAAGAGGTAGGCAAGGACAGAATAAAGACATGGGGAGAGAAATACGAAATCTTCGTGCCAGAATGGAGGACATGGAGACATCGCGGAGGCGCAAAGATGATGTAGGAGATTCCAGTGAATCTGAAGATGAAGAGGATGATGGACGAGGAGGAGAAGAAATCCCAGAAGAAGATGCAGCCAATGAGCATTTAATTAAGTTTATCGCTCATATGAGCTCGAAAACAAAGATGGACATTCCAGCTTATGAAGGGAGTCTGGATGTGGAAGAGCTGCTAGACTGGATTAGAGCTCTTGACACTTATTTCGATTATGAGGATATCGAAGATGATAAGAAGGTCAGACATGCTATCACAAGATTAAAAGGACATGCATCTTTGTGGTGGGATGAACTGCAAGTTGACAGGCGTTGCCAGGGCAAGTAGAAGATTAAGAGCTGGGACAAAATGATTGCAAAGATGAAGGCAAAATTCATTCCCAGGGACTATCCAATTTCTTTGTTGAGGAGGATGCATAACCTGAGACAGAAGCTGATGACAGTGAAGGATTATAATGAGGAATTTTACAGGTTGAATATCAGAGCAGGTCATCGCAAAAGCAATGACGAAAAGGTGGCCAGGTAGATGAATGGCCTGAGGTATGAAATTCAGGATGAACTAAATTTGGCGACCATCCGAACGGTGGAGGATGCATACCAATTGGCTCTGAAAGCTGAGGAGAAGTTGAGCCGTAAACAAAGTCAGAGGGGCCGAGGCAGGATTCAGCCCAAAGGAAAATCAGTTGCCCAAGATAAATACCAGAAGCCCAAGGATGACTGGAAGAAACCTCAGACTCAGACAGAAAGAGGTGGGGCCTCACAGAGAGGGCGATATGCTGAGCAAAGAGAACAACATACTAAGAAGAGAGGAGGATATGCTGATAATAATAGGTTTCCTTGAACCAGAGGTAGAGGAAGAGGAAGAGGTGGAGTAATCTCATGCTTCGCATGTGGAAATAATGGGCACAAGTCAGTTGACTGTCCAGATAGGAAGAAGGATGGAGGAGAAGCTCACATCACCGAGGCACAAAAGCGAGATGTTGAGGTAGAGTACGCTGAAGGCGAAAGATTGCTAGTGATGAAAAAATTCCTTTTGACGCCAGAGAAGGAGATGGAGAATCCAGCACCGAGGAACAGTCTTTTTAGGACTGCTTGCAAGACCAAGGGTTGGGCGTGCAAGGTCATTATGGACAGTGGAAGCACCGATAATCTCGTTTCAACCGAGATGGTAGAAAATCTGGAGCTGAGGACAACTGATCACCCGAATCCATACAAAGTCTCATGGATACAGAAGGGACATTAGGTAAGTGTCACTAAACAGTGCTTAGTTGACATCAAGATAGGAGGATATAATGATAATATTTTATGTGATGTTATTCCTATGGATGTCTGTCATTTATTGTTGGGTAGACCATGGAAATAAGATAGAAGTGTAATTCATGATGGGAGGAAGAATACATATACCCTAGAAAAGAATGGGAGGACTCATATGTTGTGTCCAATTGAAGATAAAGAGGTGAAGCTGGAGGTAGACAACACAATACTTCTCATCAGTGGGAAGGAAATTCTTATAGAATTTAAGAAGAAGGAGGATCCACAATTCTTTGTGGTCAGAAAACCGAGAATTGTTCTGACTAGCACAAGAGTGGACGATTTTCCAGGAGAAGTTCAAGAATTGCTGGAAGACTTCGCTGATATTGTAGTGGACGAACTACCTTGTTCGTTTCCACTGATGAGGAGCGTGAGTCACCATATAGACCTCATACCAGGAGCTAGTTTACCAAACAAATGTGCGTACAGATTGATGCCGCAGGAGAATGAAGAGGTTAAAAGACAGGTCCAGGAGCTGTTGGACAAAGGCTTGGTCATGGAAAGCTTGAGTCTTTGTGTTGTTCCAACAATACTCAGTCCGAAGAAAGACGGAGGCTGGAGGATGTGCATTGATTCAAGGGCGATAAACAAGATAACTATCAGATATAGATTCCCATTGCCAAGGATGGATGATCTGATGGATTGCTTAAGTGGAGCAAATTTTTTTTCAAAGATAGATATGAAGAGTGGATATCATCAGATTCGTATGAGAGAAGGTGACGAATGTAAAACAACATTCAAGACAAACAAAGGTTTGTACGAATGGCTTGTCATGCCATCTAGCTTGACGAATGCACTGAGTACCTTTATGAGGTTGATGAATGAAGTTCTGAAGGAGTTCATCGGAAAAATTGTCATCGTGTATTTGGATGACATATTGGTTTTCAGCAGGACAAGGGCTGAACATTTGAAGCATTTGGCTGTTGTGATGAAGAAATTACAACAGGAGAAGTTGTTGATAAACATGAAGAAATCCTCGTTTATGAAGATAGAACTCATTTATTTGGGGTTTGTTATTTCTACAAATGAAATGAGGATGGATCCAGATAAGGTGGAGGTAATCAAAAATTGGCCATCACCGAGAAATATTTTCGAGGTGAGGAGTTTCCATGGACTGGCTAGTTTCTACCGAAAATTAATCAGGAATTTCAGTGGAATTAGTGCAGCAACGATGGACACAGTGAAGAAAAGACATAAATATTTTCACTGGACGGAAGAGGCTGAGAAGAGTTTCAATTTGTTGAAATGAAAGATTACAGAGCAACCGGTTTTGGTGTTGCCAGATTTTCAGAAAACATTCCAGGTAAAAAGTGATGCAAGCGGGTTTGCCATAGGAGCGGTCTTGAGCTAGGAGGACAGGTTGATTGCATATTTTAGAGAGACGTTGAAAGAGGCAAGGGAGAAATACTCCACATATGATAAATAATTCTATGCCATCATACAGGCATTGAAGAAATGGAGGCACTATTTGATTCCAAAATAATTTGTTTTATATAGTGATAATCATGCATTACAATTTGTGACTCAACAGGAAAAGTTGAATCAGAGGCATGTTAAGTGGGTTGAATACATGCAAAATTTCACTTTTGTAATAAAACATATTTCTGGTACTGCTAACAAATTTTTTGATGCTTTGAGAAGGAAATGTTTGTTGTTGCAGGAGTTCAAAGTCAGGATGTTAGGCTTTGATGATCTTAAGGACATGTAT